>PYXC01000721.1:2047500-2095000 GCA_015244755.2 Tenualosa ilisha
GAGGAGAGAAAATGATGGGATGGGTTGCTAGAAGGAAAAGAGGCACCCTGTTAAAGTGTGTGTGTGTGTGTATGTGTGTGTGTGTGTGTGTGTGTGTGTGTGTGTGTGTGTGTGTGTGTGTGTGTGTGTTTATGCATGCACGCGTAAGATTGTATGGCCCACAGAGCCCCGTGAGCTGATAACTATCTATTGGGGGTGGTAGAGAGAGAGAAGGGGAGAGTGACAACATGATGGAAAGAGAGAGAAAGAGAGAGAGAGAGAGAGAGACAGAAGGCAGGAAGTAGAGTAATGAGATGGTTGCTGGACAGAAGACAGTGTATATTTCAGAGAGTAGTTTTTGCATCATTGTTTGTCTGACCGAATTTAACCTGTACTAGTCATCTACTAGACATCTACTATTCATCTACTATAATAACACCACAATTCATCAAGCTTGTTCAGACACACTCTGTGTGTGTGTGTGTGTGTTTGCGGGCATGTGTGTGTGTTGTGTTTGGCTTCCCTCCGTCATTACACTAGTCACGTTCATTCACTTCCTTCTCTCCACACCCACACACATACACACACACACACACACACACACACACACACACACACACACACACACACACAGCTCTGCTGTAAGTAAAGGGTTTGAGTTGAGTTGAGTGGTCCTCGAGGCGGAACAGGTTAAGCCCCCCAGCACTGTTGTTATTGTTTGTGTTTCTACTGATACTGTTTTTGTTGTTCTTATTGTTGTGGTCAGTGGTGCAGGGGAGGATGTGTCTTTGATCATGTCAGGGTTACGCTGAGGTAACCGCCTGAGCCAGCCACTGTGTGTGTGTGTGTGTATGTGTGTGTGTATGTGTGTGTGTGTGTGTGTGTGTGTGTGTGTGTGTGTGTGGGGCTGTCTGAGCCGGCTGAGTTCAGAGTCGTGAGAAAATTCCTTGTACTCCTCTATCGAACAGCTTTTAATCATATTAAGCCTTTGATCATAAGCAGGATAGCATGACTTTGTGTGTGTATGTGTGTGTGTGTGTGTGTGTGTGTGTGTGTGTGTGTGTGTGTGTTTGTGTGTATGTGTGTGTATATGAGAGATTGAGAGAAAGAGAGAAAGAGAGATAGACAGGGGTGTGGGTGCGTAGATGGGGGAGAGAGGTGAGTGTGTGTGTGTGTGTGTGTGTGTGTGTCTGTATGTATGTCTGTGTGTAAGAGAGAGAGTGGGAGGATTTCCTGTAAGAACTATACATTCTGCACAGATGGCCTGTATGGGATATGGGAATGTTTAGGTTGTCTTGTCCTAAACTACATTTCAGACAAGCAGATTGATAACTGGAGATGAACTTATTACACCATAGGCTGATCGGACTCACAGAGAAATGATGATGAAGCAAAGTGTATGTGTGTGTGTGTGTGTGTGTGTGTGTGTGTGTGTGTGTGTGCACTCACATGTGCCCTTATGTGCTTTTTGAGAGATTCTAGGGGCAGGAATGTGTGGTCTATGGACAGAGGTGTGTGCTGTGTGTGTGTGTGTGTGTGTGAGGGAGTAGAGAGGGGGAGGGAGAGATATGGGGAATGTGATCCTGAGGTGAAGACAGACACAGAACAGACACAGCCTACCAGCACTGATCCCAAACAGCATGCGTGACACACACCCAACCCCCAACAACCCCACCCCCCACCCCCACCCCCCTCACACACACACACATACACACACACAGCATCCCCAGCCTATATGTTATGAGACATATAGGCCACATATGTACTTGTCATACAAGGACAGACTCCTACACAACTGGGGTGAGGTGGGTTAGCTCATAGAAACACACACACACACACACACACACACACACACACACCACCCAGCATATACTGTATATATGTCTCAGTACATATAGGCCACACTTGTGCTTATCATATATGGCCTGTGTGTGTGTGTGTGTGTGTGTGTGTGTTTGTGTGTGTGTGTGTGTGTGTATGTTGTCTCTTATGCAGCCGGTGAGGTAGGTTAGCTTGCCCTGGTTGTGGGGAATGTGAACATGAGGAATGAGTGAAGGTGATGAACAGCATTTAGGTGCCATGCTGTGTCTCCCTATTTACACACACACACACACACACACACACATACATTCACATTCACATGTATACACACAGGTATAATGAAAATGGAGAGGATTTAAAAAAGGAATCTGAACTAATGAGTGTGTGTGTGTGTGTGTGTGTGTGTGCGCAATACTATACATTTCCTTCTGTTTACTCTGCACATCCGCTTTCCCCCTACTATCCCTCCTTCATATCTTTCTCTATCTTTTACTTTCTCTCTCTCTCTTGCTCTCTCTCTCTCTTGCTTTATAATCCCTCCTTAAGCTGGTGTCACAAGGCCACTAATTGGCCAGTCAAGGGTGGCATCCTTCACTGAATGTGGTCCTTAATCAGTGTTCACACACCCTGACCCCAGATGACTCTTTTGAGGTGAAAGGTCATGACCCCCTATAAAAGAATGAAGTGACCAGTGATGTCCAGCCACTAAGTTGTATGCATGTGTGTGTGTATGTGTGTGTGTGTTCATGTTAGTAGGGCCGTGTGTGTGGGGGGGAAGAGGGTTGGTAAAAATTTCCAAGTATGCAAGAATGTTGAAGTAGTGTGGTACGCAATTATATCAGTGCTAGGCTAAAGTTGAAAAAAAATTATACTCAGGTACTAATTAATGCTAAAAAAAATGCTGAATTTGAATTATTGAAATAGATTCTCATTGGCCAAAATATCAACACCAGCACTGTCATCTTCTTGGCTTTAACATTATGTATGGCTGCTACCACTCTGTCCTACTGTACCTTTTGACATCCACCTATGGCTTGACTACCATATAATGTTGTGGGACAATATTTTAGAATTATTATGATGGTCAGGTAAAACCATGGACAAATTATAGTCTGTTGTGGTAACTACTGATTGTACTTTTCCTGCATGACCCCTGACAGTTGGGTTGTCCCCTTGAGTTGTGAAACTGTCCAAGGTTTCTTCCTAGATTATTTACCACAAGGGAGTTTTTCCTTGCCCCTGTTGCTCTTGGGTGCTCCTTGCTGTGAAGTGCCATGGGACAATACTATTATAAAAGGTGCTGTATAAATAAAATTGAATTGACTTGAATTGAATTGCATCTCCTTCAGATAACACACAATTTGACTGAGCACTGCAGCAGACAGACGGGCACACAGCCTCTGCCCTCACTGACAGTTGAGCACATGGGACACTGGGTCGGCTCATGGCGTAATGCTGAAGGGGCTTTTAGCAACCAGGTGTAGTTAGACATGTCGCTGAAATATTTGTTTTCCCTTCCGTGGTATAAAAAATATTATCAAGAATCGAGAATGTGGAGTTTGAAATCCAAGTATTGTGGCAACCCTATACTGGCCTACACTATTCTACTCCTTTCTGAAATAAAATCAGTTCTGACCCGTTAATACTAATTTCCACTGTGTTTGACAAAACCTTTGACCATAGTCTTGGCTTACCTCTTACCAACCTCCATCAACTAAAGACCCCCAGAGCTAAAACTCCCCCAGACTTTCTTGGGCGCACACCCAACCTGTATGATGCAGTTCACATTCACTTGTCTCCACCGTAGCACTTCTAACAAGGACATGCACAAATCATGTAGACTGGGGGTGGATGCTATCTGCTACACACACTCCCCTCTCCAAACCTGGCCCGTCATGCTCTCTATCTCGCCACAAGAGATAAATCAGGCGCGGGAGGCCCTGGTTCTTATCATGGCTGTGAGTCAGGACTCCAGCTGGAAATTTTCCTTCCAAAGGCCGATCTATTGGAGTCGAGAATTAAAGGACGAAACTAGAGGTGAACAATTTAAGACATAACTTATTCTTATGCTGAAACTATTTGCAAGGTAATCTCCAACATATGACATGGCACACAGCTTTTTGTTTTACTACAAGATTAAATGATAACGTTATAGCAAGAACTGTCCAAGTAAATAAATAAATACATACCTACATACATACATACATACATACATTCATTACATTAAATTACATTGTTGCCAACAGACCTGCAGTCAGTTGCAACATCTTTGATTAGTTGCACCAGAAGTTCATGCCATCAAATTTGACTGTTTTCCACCTGCAGTCCGTGGGCATGTACACGGTAAAGGAACAGTGCTGATGAGTACGGCAGTGATCTGCTTACCGTGGAGTGGCAGAGGAACCCAAACACCACCATGACGATGGCGGGCGTGAGGATGACTCCGAACACCACACCCGCCAGGCAGCCATTGATGGCAGCGATGACCAGGTTCTGTGCCGTCACCAGCACGGAGCACGCCCAGCAGTCCAGCGAACCGCGCAGCTCCAGCGGAGCATCGACTCCACCACCTCCAGCCCCACCACCAGTGCCCCCTTCACCCAGGGAGTACGGGGGAGGCACCACCACGCCTGACCCACTCACCGGGGTCCCGGCTGGGGCAGTGGAGGCCAGGGAGTTGGCCTGCTGGAGCTGGAGGTGGTGGTGGTGGTGGAGTGGGTGGTGGTGGCTGTTGTTGTGGGAATGTGGGGACAGCTCCTCAGACAGGTCCAGAGCCTGGTGGTGGGCTCCCTTCTCCAGCGTGCCTGTCAGGCTCATGATGGAAGACTGGAGGAGGAGAGAGAGTGGAGGAGAGAGAGAGATGGAGAGATGAGGAGGACAGAAGATGAGAAAACAGAGGAGAAGTGGAGAACAGAGAAGTAGAGATAGGTAGAGGAGGAGGACAGGAGATGGGAGGAGAAGATTAGAGAAGAGAAAGAAGAAGAAAAGATGAGTTGAATTTAATCTGGGGAGGAAAGAAGAGACAGAAAGAAGTAGGAGATGGAGAACAATGAAAGGAAAAGAGGAGCAGTGGATGGGAGGGCAGAGGTGGAGGAAGAGAAGTGGAAGAAGAGAAGGAAAGGAGAAAAGACAGGAGAAAACAGGAGAAGATGGAGAGAAAAGAAAAGGAGAGGAGAGGAAAAGTACAAAGAGAAGAAATGAAGAAGAGCAGTAGTCAGTTAGTTTATTCATCTTCATAGTATTGTCTCTCTTATGTTCTTTTAGTGCTCAGTATAGCTTTAGTGCTTAGAAACAAACATCCAGAACTGTGGTTGGAACTTGAACTTTTGCCAGATGAATGGTTAATGATGCCTTGCCAAACCTCCTCCCAAGCCCATCATCATAACTCTGTCTTCAATTAGCTATTGTGTCCTTCACATGATGAGAGCTCATGTCTTCCTGAGTAGTTTCAGGTCCGAGGGGAATGTGTGGGGGCACAGGCCAGATTTCCTAAGGTGCCGAGACATGGCGAGACCAGAGCAAAAGCCGCCGGGTGAGTCAGAGTTCAGTGGTCCAGCCTGCGGGCGAAGTGGCCCTTATCAACAGGAAGCCTACCACTCAGTCAGGCTTCTACACAACAACAAGCTCTCAGAAATAAGTGCTTGCCAGATTGCAGTGTTTATCTGACATTGGATTGGTCCATTGGGAATGTAATTGTCATGCCAAAGTATGCCCTGGGAACTGTTTTAATAGACAGAGGTGGATGATGCTGGTAGTGATACTGATGACGGTGATGATTGTGACGGCAACAAGAAATCTCAAAGCTCAGGAGGAATCTCGAAGCTTGTGTTCGTGTGGCCTTTGAAAGCTAAGGCGTCTCCATCATGCTTTCATCAATGCTAATCTGCATCTTAGTGGAAGCATATGGTTTATCAACATGCACTGTCTACTCTCTGGAGTGGACAGTGAACGTATGACCTTGGTGTGTGTGTGTGTGTGTGTGTGTGTGTGTGTGTGTGTGAGAGAGAGAGAGAGAGAGAGAGAGAAAGAGAGGAGAGAGAGAAGCCAAGCTGTGCATGTGAGAGGTTTCACAAGACTACCAGTAACCATGAATCCAGTGGTGAATCACCCAAACCCCTTCAGTAAGAGAACAGTGGATTTGACAAGGTTTGACTGATGCTACTGCCGCTTGTCACCATTTTTGGTTAGCCTTAGTCATGCTTAGTCAAGATTTTTCATTTCATACTGGTGGTCTGGTGCTCTGTTATGTCCAAATAAACTTGGCTAGCTGCTCAACTCAGCGCAAACAATTCAGAAATTAACAGACACATAGCATAATATTAGCCTCATCCATTAACCTCAGTCTCATAGTCAAATGTCGTGTGTGTTGTGAGAGAACAGCAGCAGATCTCTAAGCATGAATCTGCCCAGTGCATGCTAAGACATGGTCAAGGCTAGGGTAGCCCAGCTAGTAAATAACACACAACTCAATGCACATAGCATACAGCATGCTTGTATTTTAACACTGACTCTTTCCCCACCTGCCAAAATACTGCCAAAAACATTGTCACTATTCCTCTAAACCCACCTTCACCATGTTTTGATGTATAGTTTAGCCAGAAGGTGTTAACAAACTAGCTTGCTAACATCATTGCAACTTGTGACATAAGCTTTTGGCTTTTGACTAGTTTGCCAGCTCCTTCTGGACAAAACCTCTAACGTTGTCTAAAGTCATTGCAATTAGCAGGATTGTTCCCACTGTCATTACAGACTTCCTACCGACTCCCAGACAGACTCCCCTCACTGAGGAAAGTTTCTCCACTTCCACAACCCCCTCCTCCTGGTCTGGAGCCAGTCACATGATTGAGAGTAAGCATCCCTCCACGAGGAGGGTTTACACAGCAATCTTTATTCACCGCAATGCTCACGCATGAAAAAGAAAACAAACTTTGAGACGCAACCCCCAAGTCTGACGTTGATTAGCCAGTTGATGATGATTGATCAGAGTTTGTGAAGCTCTAAACAAAACTAGGAAGCTCTAGTGAGGCAATGAGATCTCAATGCCCCACTGCTTTACCAGATGTCACACCAACCTGGAGTCACAGAACCACAAAAAAACACCCACCGTGCTTCCTGTATGAAGTCTGTGAGGTTCCCCCCCGCTTGCCACAAATAAATAGATGTGATTGCAAGTGAGGGCTGGACTCTGTGGAGATAAACACTGCAGGGCAGGCTAAATGTGGAGGCCGGATGTCACAGACCCCTCCTAACACACACACACACACAGACACAGACACACACCATCCCCAGTGGTGACCCCCCAGACCTCTTAGTGGTGCCCTGACCCTTGACCTTACCGGGGTCTCCTTCAAAACAATGACAGCACAGGGGCAACAGACAGAAATACCTCTGGCCAGCTGGACAGGACATGAGTGACACACTCATACACTGTTATTTACTCATGCAGACACACACACACATGCACACACACTCACTTTCTGTTATTCTGTTAACTCGCTCACTCAAGTAAATACACTCCGCTGCACACACACACACACACACACACACACACACACACACACACACACCACTATAATAACTATTTGAGTGCAGGGGACAGGATAGTCATCATTCATTTTAAGGTACTACAAAAAGCCCTAGAGTGCTGTATCTCACAGCAAGCACGCGGGAATGTGGCAGCTAAAACCACACACTCCCATAGCCTTACACTCAGGGGCATTGTGTCATTTTCCTTCTTTTGTTTCTCCTGCATGGCATGTGTGTGCTTGTGTGTATTTATAGGCAAATTGTACAGTCATAAAACTATTAATATTTTCTGGGAATTTTCAATAGAAACATGAAAGACGTTTTTTTTTGGGGGGGGGGGGGGGGGGCGGGGGGGGGTATTAGGTCCAGCAAATTGTGTTTGTTGACACTAGTGAAGATGAGATCATGTTTTACACACCAGTTAATGCAGAAAACCATTTACTTGTTTGTGTTTTGACTGTATTAATTTCATAAATACTGGTCATGATATGATGATTAAGCTCATAAGAACAGGACAAAGGAGTGTGTCAAAGGTGTGTATCAAGTTAGAATACACAGAAAAGAAACTTGGTTAGACCACTCCACCAATTTGTAAGTACTTAGCATATCACTGCAAGTTGACATTAAGTCGTCTTTAAATGGAATTTAAATGAAAAAAAAAAAAAAAAAACAGTTCTTTCAGTAGCTTTAATGCAGCCCTGTGACACACGTGCACACGTGTACCTGCTCACACACAGACATTTCCAAATCCTTGATAAACCTAATCATTTTACTGGTGGATATGTGACATGGACCAGTAGCCTATATCAGCTATTAGCCTTACTGTTTTAGGCTAATGTGGATACACACACACACATTGTATATATATGTATCTCTCTCTCTCTCTCAGTCTCAAGTTGTAATTTTTCTATATATATATATATTACAATAAAACTACAAATTAATAAAAATACAAATTAAAATAAACTCAATCTAAAAGTAAAAGTCAATCTAACACGGCTTCCTGCACTGAAGCCATTTGCCCATCTGCCATCACTCACCAGTGGACACGGTGCCTGGCGGATCTCTTTTTCCTCTTTCTCTGTGGAGTTCTTCGTAACTCGCCGTTCACCTCCTCTGAACTTCCTCCTTCTGTCCAACAATTGTGTCCACTGTGAGATTCTAACAAGTGCTGCGTCCTCTGTGAGGTTCTAGTGCAGAATGAAATTCCTCCAAGTGGAACTTACATCAAGTGAGCAACTGGACTGAAGTCCTGATGGCTTCTTACAGGCAAAGTTGTTTTTGTTAAGTGACTCTATTGATAATTGTTCCCTTTCCTACAGGTGTAGACTGTTAGTGTTAACCATCTGGACTGTTACTGGTTTTGAAGCCTAGAAATCAGCATCAGTAAAGCAGTCGCAAGTCTCTAGTCTCCTAGTCATTCTAGCCCTCTGAGGGGGTATGCTGTGCCAGTAGTCAGTGTGTTTGTCTGACTGTGTCGGAGTGGTTATGTGCTCAGCATTGGTTCTCTGGTTTTAAATCATGCGTCCTTGTTTCTCCCTCCTTAATCTCCCCTGCCCCTCCTTCTCTCTCTCTCTTTCTGTTTCAGCAAACATGGGGGAATCCTGCCCCTCTCTTCAGCCATTAAGCGTGTAAGCCCCTTTGCAACCCCCTCCCACCATCTCTCTCTCTCTCTCTCTCTGTGTCAAATTCAAAAGTACTTTGTTGGCATGACAAATACTTGCCAAAGTAATGTTACTATTGGGAACATAATGTTACTTTAGAACATAAGTAAACATACACACACAAGAATCAGGGTGCATAATGTTACTATTAGGAACATAATGTTATTTAGAACAGTGACTCCCCACCAGGGGTAGGGCTGCGCAGGCACACTGCAGGTGGTACGTGGAAATATTTAATAATAACATGATAAACATGATCCAACATGATAAATGAATATTCTCAGTCATTTCATATTAAGCCTGTCAATAATATGGTACGTGTGTGTTTACAACCAGTTCCCCGGGGAGACAATAACCTGTGGTACTCTGTGCCAGTGGTGTTATGTTCTACTTTTGGAGAAGCATCAACACGTATGAGTGAGGGGGTCCTCATGTTATGACAGAAAGGCTCAGGGGATACACAAGACAAAAAAGTCTTTAGAATATAAGTAAATTTACTTATATTTACTTATTAAATATAAGTAAATATATAGACAAACACAAGAATGAGGGTACATTATGTTACTTTAGAACGTAGTGTTACTTTAGAACATAACATTACTTTAGAACATAATGTTACATTTAGAACATTAGTAAACATATAGACAAACACAAGAATCAGGATACATAATGTTACTGTAGAACGTAGTGTTACTTTAGAACATAACATTACTTTAGAACATAATGTTACATTTAGAACATTAGTAAACATATAGACAAACACAAGAATCAGGGTACAAAGTGGACTGTCTTCATAAAACATATTCAGGTAACATACAGTTTCTCTCTCTGTTTCTCTCTCCCTCGCTCCATACCTCTTTCATACTCTTTCTTGCTCTTGATACCTCTTGACCACACATCCATCCATCCACACACACTCACTCACACACACACACACTCACTCACTCACACACACACACACGCATGTTGAGTTGAATTGGCAGTGACTAAAAACAATAGTAAAAATGAATGGCAAATAACTAATTCAGAAATTTTGCACATGCCTTTTTACTCACTTACTCTTACTCTCCCTCTCTTACACACACGCACACATGCACACACACACACACACACACACACACACACACACACACACAGATACACACTCTGCCCCTCTCTGTCCTTTCCTCCCTTCACCCTCATGCTGAGTGCCCTCTGTGATAACCTGAGGTGCTGTGGGCCATTTGGTGTTCTGAGAGAGTGTTTATTTAAAGAGCGCTAGGCTTTAACCTTCTAATACCCCCTGACCTGAAGAGGCAGACAGCCCTTAGATGTAAGTAAGAAACCACTCTGGACACCACTGACAAACTACTCAGGTTTTCCTAGAACGATGCCTATATCCTTTAAAAGTCCCTTTGAAACCATATGGAATACGTCAGTGTAAATATAACATCCGATTATATAACAAGCATGAACATGAATCTATGGAAGATGGCATCAAAGCAAAACATATCCACCATTGCTCAAGCATACAAATTATATTGGATTCAAATACATTTTAAAAGGGAATTTTGGTGTGAATCAATCCTTAGCCCCGTTGTTTGAGGTCACAGAGTGCTGTTGGAAGGAAAAAGAATGAAAAAAAATCATACAACATAGACTGAATAGTGAATTGCCAGCTAGCGCTAGCGCTAGCGCTAGCTGAGTGGGGCACAGAAACTCACTTTAAGGTTTATTTTTTCATGCCCCATTTAGTTAGAGTTGGTTCATTATTCGGTCTTAATGATCAGTATTGAAAAACAATGCTGATGAAGCTACAATTTAGTATTGAGCTGATGCCATTTATATGAGTTAGTTGTAAGTGTCTGTATAAATAATTTCACATAAACAAAGGAAGAGTTTAGATGACAAAAGTCCCTTTGCAATGAATTTGCAGAAATAAATTTGTGTAATTTTAAGAAACTTTATTATCATTCCAACACTTGGATTGTTTTGGCTTGATTTATTTTTACTTGATAATGACATTCACAATGCAGCTTGATAGAGATTACTTGTAAATTATTACAAAAACAACTTAATTTTTGCATATTTCTGAAAATGGACTTTGAGGGTTTTGCATCTGAACTCTTCTTTGAAAGTGTCACACATACACACACGCACACACACACACACACACACACACACACACACACACACCAAAACAGAGCACAGACTAGTATGTAAAAGCCAAGGCTGGGAAGGATTCCAAACCCTTTTGTTCACCAAAGGCTTGTTATTAGCACTGGGCAGGGTCAAAGCTTTCCTAGAACTGCTGGAACTGAGGGAGAGGAGAGAGAGGGTGGGGGTGTGTGTGTGTGTGTGTGTGTGTGTTTGTCTGGGTGAGTGAGAGAGAGAGAGAGAGAACTCTAACTAACAAAAAGAAAAGATTTCAGATGAAAACATTAGACATATGTGGGAAGATAGAGAGAGGCGGAGATGAGGGGGCATGATAGAAAGAACTAGAGAGAGGGAGAGAGAGAAGGCAGGGTGGGGGATGTGTGATAACATATAAGATGCTGTATCTGAGAGGTTAGATCACAGGCTAGCAATTAGCTTTGTCTGATTTCATTTTCCCTTCCTCTTTTTATTCTCTGCAGTTGTGTGATCTGTTTGTTTACATCTCTCTCCTCTCTGCTCCTCCAGCAGTCACTGCCCTCTAGGTCATCCCTCAGATGCTGCTGTGTTCAGGATGAACAGAGCAGAAAAGAAGAAAGAAAAAGAGGGAGGGACAGAGGGACGGGTGAAGGAAGGAAGGAATGCGATAAACGAGTGAGAGAGAGAGATCGGTTAGATAACCACCCGTTTGGACACTAGAGTTGGCCCTGGATTCCTCACGAGCTTAAGGGTGTTTAGAAGACCACTAGCCGACTCCAAGTGACTGTGTGGGGTCAGGGTTGGGACAGGAGGTGTGTTGAAAGAGAGAGGGAGAGAGAGGGATTATGAAGTGATGGACAGACCACATGACATAACCAGTGGAAAGGAAAAAGGGAAAGCAAGAAAAATGGCCGCCTATATGTAATGGGTTCAATGACTACTAAAGGTTTTGGTAGGGTGGGTTTAGGGGAAGGCTTAGACAAAGATTGCTTTTATTCTTTTAAGTATTCGATATAAAAGTGTTTTTCTTGTCTAAGCGCAGGCCTTCCTCAGGCCTTATCTAGGTAACAGGACTGAACGCAAATGACAAAATTGACATTTCAGATCAGCTGCCATTGCTGAAGGTACCTGGATAAGCCTGTCAGCTTTGCTTTGTAGTACAGCCCTTGGGTTCTGTATAAACATAAACAGTGACCTACCTCTAAACATATAGAGCCAATCAACACATTTCTTCAGGATCTTAGGTTTTTATTGACTGTTGAGTTCAAATGTAAACAACCTTTTCTCCACTCCCAAACTCTACTTTTTTTTAGCAGAAAGTCCAAAGGGGAAGTCATTGCTTCATGGGTAATATATCTGGTGTCTTTGCACTGCTTGGCTTCACAGCTGGTCTCTGTGCCCAGCCCAAGCAGGGAGTTACTCCACCCACTGGGACTGGGGGGAGAAAACAGTTACGCAGGTGCAGCGTCTATATTTTTGTGGACGGATGCTAGTTTCATAACATTTCCTATAAGCGCAATCTATTTATGTCGGCAGGGTGTGTGTGTGTGTCTTTGTGTGTACAGTACCTGTATGTGCGTGTGTGTATGTGTTATATGTTGTTAGAGACAGACAGACAGACAGACAGAGAGAGAGAGAGAGACAGACAGACAGACAGACAGACAGACAGAGAAAGAGACAGAGAAAGAGAGTGTGTGAGAGAGAGAGAAGCTTTTGAGTCGTAATGGCCATTTCTGAATAGAGACCATTTATTTTTCAGGCTTTTCTGTACAACCTCCTGAAACCCCCCAACCACACACACACACACACACACACACACACACCACTAAGGAACCGAATGATAATGAAGGTGGGGTGAACTTCCTGTGGCTGCAGGAGGCAGGATATCCGCAGGCCTGTCCAGATCTCACCCCGTTCCCGACCTCCTCCGGTTCCCCTGACATGCTGTCAATCAACCGTGTGAAGCAACCTTGAGTAACCACCATGAGAAACCCAAGTGACCCCACAATACAACAGTTTTTCACTGGCGACCTACTTCAACAACATATAGAGTGCAAGGCAAGAAGACAATGAAAAGTAAAATCCAATGTCAAGTCTACTGTGCATGATGCACTTCTGATGCAACCCAGCAGTTCTGGCTACTGCATGTACAAAATGTTAAATGTAGATGCCCGAAGTCTTAAAATATATTGCCTTACTAATCTATATGTCCTGGTGCATGACCCAAACCAGACAAGCCCAACATTCCTGTGTACAGTTTCGTACAGCATCCCATTGGTGTGGATCAATGCTGGAACCATGGACTGGGTTCTGGCCATAGTGTTACTAGCATGGACCTGGTTTAAAACAACATAATGTAATTCTTTAAATATTTAAAATTATGACTTCAAACTTATTTTCATGCCACACTGACCTAGTTGGGAGAATGGTGTCTCTGTCATTGCCTGTGCATGCCTGAATGACTAATATTGCTCTAACCTTCATAACTTACGATAATAACTTCATAAGACTTCACAAGACTTCATAATCTCTTCGTAAGAGTCAGGGAGAAATAACAGAAGAAGAGGTGAAGAGTGAAGAGAGGTAAATAGAGAAGAGGCTGTAAGGGAGAAAAAATAATATTTTCAAAACAGCAACCCTTTTTATCATTTTTCAGATGAATAGGTCGTTAGTGCTGAAGATTGACAAACTGGAGTCGGCCTACATAGATTCCTACATCATGTTATTTCAAGAAAAAAAGCAGGTGGCTGTCCTGCAACCATTTGCGTGCTACGCTTTATGGTCAGCGGTCCTGCAGTTTTGGACAAGGGCGGGGGGGATTCTGAGATTCAAACAGAACTGATGCTAATCAGTAATCACAGTTAGCTCCTTTTATTGTCTAATGAATGAATGAGTGACTGACCACATTGTGAGGAATGACCTGGAACATTGTCGACTTGGCCTGCATTCCAGTCCTTGTTTCCAATTTTAAGAACACGCCTTTCCAAGTTTACATTGGATCTGGGATCACCAGGATCCTGTGAGATTGGAATGTTTTCCAGCGGAGTAAACGTGCGCCCCCCGTCAACAACAAGGAGACCGATCAACGTGGCCCAACATGTGTCGAGGTCGATACGATACCTTGTGTTATTGTAAACCGAGCCAAAACGTAAACAATCCTCGATCGAGCGGAAAAACAGACACAGAGTCCACACAGAGTCCACACTTCCCATCACCCTTTACATCCATCTAAATGGTCAGCATCAGGAAGGAAGGAAGAAAGACGAAGATAGGCAGGACACTCGATTAACAGTGTCGCCCCCCAGCCAAAGTTTTTATTCCTTCTGATGAAGGGAAGTCTCGATGGCACATCGGCCAGCGTCCAGTGTCAACAGTTCAGTGGTAAAGAAGCTAACCCAAGAAGCTCCAGAAGCTACTCCCGCTGAACACGAGCGAATGCAGTCAAGTTAAACTTCATCAAATGCATTGTGTTTTTAGTGAGCACACCAAATAGTAGCAACCCTACTTGTAAGTTGTATTTGAAACTCTCCAAATATTTTAAATAAATTTGAAATATTTGTAGATGTTGTAGATGATACTTATCAGCTACAATCATATTATATTATACATAATTATTATGATAATAACTATTATAATAAAACATGATCAATTCCATTAATTAACAGGGGCTGTTTCTTGGCAGCTTGTGGTCAACTAGCTCCAAAAGTGAACATAAATTGAATTTACAATACATTTATAAGTTTAAAGGGCTTCATGAAAATACTTCATGAAAATAGGCCTACACAAGTTGCTCAAAAAGTAAAAAGATAGAATATGTCTAGATTCATTCTAGAGTTTTCCTAGAACATGTTAATTCTACCTCGTTTATTTTATATATATATATATCTGACCCACTCTGGCGAAATGTATGAGGGGCTCATTGTTCATTCTAGCCCTCTCACATGGGGACAATTTTTGAAATTTTTAGTTTTCCACTGTTTTGTGCAAAAGCCTTAATGCCACATGTACAAATACGATATACATATTTAAGTTTAGACTGTCTTTTACACAACTAAGGAGAAAAAATTTTCCATTATAGATGAAATGGCAATGCTTTAAACATAAACTGGTCAACCTACTGCGAGAGATTTTTAAGTTCATTCAACTTCAGGCCTTCAGTAGTTTTGCTGATTTGTCCTAAGCTCACACACAAAAGAATTTTAAGTTGACTCAACTTAAAATCACAAGTGCATTAAAAACTCCCTAATTGCTACAACCACATTTTTCCAGCTGTTACATGATTAGAACCCATGACTTCTTGATTACAAGACCAACTCTCTAACCAGTCCTTCACAGCAGCCAGAACATTGCATTCTGTATTTAACCATCTATTTTAGCATTCAACGAAAACTATAAATGTAGCTTGTATGAAATGATACAGTAACAAAGCAAAGTAATAAAAAAAAACAAGTTTTTAAGGTGATTTACAGTGTTGTGTTAAAATGCATGGCAACATTCAGCAATGCATGTGGCTGGTTCGTACCAATACCTTGGGTATGCAGTAGCCTAACGGGGAGAGAGTTGGCCTTGAATTTAAATGGTTGCAAGTTAAAATCCTGTACCAGTACTTAAGATATCATGGTGCTTGTTCATGGCTGAAGTGCCACTTAGCAAGGAGGCCAATCCCACAGACTGTTGCCAGTGTACTCAGAAATGAATGGAAAAATGCTTTTTTGAGTTGAGTCAACTTGAAGTTCGCTTCTGTGTAAACTCTATGCAATAAGTCAGCACAACTAAGTTGGCTAAGTTGAATACTAACTAAAACAACTAAGTTGAATAAACTTAAAAGTCTCTCGCAGCAGGTTGCCTTACTTTGTTGGCTCAACATTTAATTTTTACAGTGTAGCATTCTATCTGCTTATGAGGTTGACTGCTTAACCCTTCAATAAGTTGTATTTAGGTAGAAACTAAATTGAAATAACTTTATTTACACAATATGGACAATAATTTGGTTAAATAGAGTTTGTTGAAGATTAATAACATACACTATCTCCCGTCCCACTTTAACAATAACACCCTGTCCCACTTTACCAGTTTATCACTGGTAAAGTGGGACAGTTGGAAATTTACCCCTACTTAAAATATTTCATCACAGAAAATAATATTTTTTTAACTTCCTGCTAGCTGAATAAGTCACTTTTCAGATGAAAACATTTTTTTAGAGTTAATATCAATATTTCAGCCTTGGGACTCTTAACATTTTTTACCACAGGTTGCTATGTTATTTCACTTACTATTGTTTCTCGTGGTCCTGCCTTTGAATGTCATCTGACCACGCCCCCTAGCATGACATCACACTCACGATGCTTTTAATAATTAACCCCTTACACCTCAGAGGAAAATTAAAAACCAGTTTTAAACAGGTTAAGTATAAGCTCTTAAAGATATTGATGATGAACCTTAACTGTCCCACTTTACCAGTTGTCCCACTTTACCAATGTTCACCCTACATATGTTATCACTCTCACATACATACATTCTCCTCTCATGAACATATATAAATTTTCACTCTCACATACATACATATTTTGCACTCACATACATACATTCTCCTTTCTCACACATGCATTTTTAGCACTCACATACATACATTCTCCTCTCACATACATACATTCTCCTTTCACATACATACATTCTCCTTTCACATACATACATTCTACTTGTACATACATACTTTCTCCTCTCACATACATACATTCTCCTCTCCTTTAGTAAGGTAAGGTAAGGAACAAGGCAAAAGTGGACAAAGTACTGACTGCACTTTATTGTTAGTGTCTTGATAATTGTAATGCATTGCAATTTGTACAGCTACAGGTAAAGCCTCACAAATTAGAATATTGTTGAAGAGTTCATTAATTTCAGTAACAGAAGGTGAAGAAATATCTGATGTCTGAAAAATATTTCTGCTCCTGTACTACGTACGGATATAAGATTTACCGGCGGTACGTAGTACAGTAAGAGAAGAGGGTTTATGCTGGCTAAAAACCTCATATTCAATATTAGTAATGGGCATTGTTTAAGCAGAAAACACATCTACCCACAATATGTCATTTAAGACAAGTGTCCGATGAAGAGAATAGCGTAAAGTCAACCCGAAATAGTCATGCAGCGATATTGATCTCTGGTGCGCGTCTGCTGCAGACAGCTCTTTTATTTGCGGTCTGTTTGATTTTGGGCGTTTGGAGCGAATATCCTCGATAAAAATGTGTACCTCTTTTGTGATAATTTGTGTTTATTCCATCACAAAGCACTGCACAGGTGTTTTCTGTCAGACGACGATTGTCATGACTTAAATGTTCCCTATGCGCATATTAGGCTATGAAGGACATACGCTGCATGTCCTATGAACGACTCGCATCCAACCGATGTTTTCAACTAACCCACCCGCAACTCGGACCACAAAAAATAATTATGAAAATATTGTACCCGACCCGCTTCCAGACACGCATATTTTTAATATATGTACGTGAGAGTAATATACATGTATGTGAGATGTGTACAATATATGTATGTAGAGGAAAAATACATGTATGTGAGACTAAAACATGTGTGTGAAAGATGTAAAATGAATGTAAGTAAGAGTAAAAGTACACGTATGTGAGAGGAGAATGTATGTATGTGAGTGTGAAAATACATGTATGTGAGAGGAGAATGCATGTATGTGAGTGCAAAAAATGTATGTATGTGAAAGGAGAATGTATGTAAGTGCAAGAAGAATGCATGTGTATGTGTATATGTATGTGAGAGTGAGAATGTGAGAGGGCCAGAATGAATGATGTCTTGAGTGGCTCCTCATAGAAATGAGTCACAAGTCGCAACGTTCTATTTTTAGTTACAGGCCGATACCTAAGAAAACCAACGGGGGAAAAAATCCTGATTTTAATGACATTCAAAAATATTCTCCCTAAGTTTCATAGTCCAGATAATTAAGGAAAGGCACATAAATGACAATTAAAGTTGACTTAAATGCGCTCGACATTAAGAGATTTTTCTGTCCACTTCTCTCCCGTAAACGTCTGGTTTCCGTCACCTCTGTGGATTTACCTCTAAAATGTCACTACCTTTGCTCGCTTTACAAAACCAATGAAAATGATTAAAAGTGTACACAAACAGTGAGACAAACGCTCACGATTGGCTGGAAGCCACGTTTCGCTTGACCGGCGCACAAGATTGGTCGAGCCATTCTCCTGCCAGACTAGTAGCAGTGTTGGTGCGAAGCCCAAACAATCTCCTCAGAAAGTTAGCCGGTTATAGATATCTTGTGTGTAGTACTGTGGTAAAGTGTAGCGTGTTGCTAGTGTGTGTTTGTGTGAGAATTTCATCAAAAGAAAGTGAAGTTTCAAAAGCTTAAACTCACTTCGATTGTCCAACTTGAGCTCTGCTGGACAACAAGAACTGCTAGCATTAGTGACAGATTTTTTTGGAGATGAAGTGCCATCGTCTGAAGAAGAAGACAACGACAGCAATGTCGAAGATTCTTCGGATGTGGAAATGGACGAATTCCCCACTCATGTGGAAGAAGATGTAGATGAGAGCATGGAGCACCAGCCTGTGACTGACGTGGATGAGGTGAACAGGGCTATGTCGAGCTGTGAGGCAGCGTGTGTGGGGACTGTTAGCAGTGATCGAGAAGAAGAGTTAGCCAAAATCCGTGCGTTTTGTTGCCGTCGTTGTAAACTCCACAGTGGAGACTCTTGTTTTCTCTCCTTCGATGAAGATAGTGTGTATGATCTCCGTATGTCCATGGCATCTTTAACTGAATACGAAAAAGATCTCGTCCTTTTGGGAAAAATCAGCTGTCACTTCAACAACGAGAAGATGACCAGGTGTTCGAAGAGAATAGAGCAGCGAGAGCGTCAGCACCAAAGAACAGAACACGTGAATGGCAGACCAGTCTGTCGAGAGACATTCAAGTTTTTTCATTGGTAAGTAGCTTTAAAAACAATGTTAGCAACTCCTTGTTCAGTAGCAGTGTTAGGCAAGTTACGTACAAAATGCAATGCAATATACATTTGTTTCTAGTTGTCTTTTGCAAGTAATTCTATAGTTATACAATAGTAGGCCTACTGTCTCTGAACTAGATTAGATTAGATTGAACTTTATTGTCATTACACATGTATGAATACAGAGTAACCAAATACAGTTTAGCATCTAATCTGATTTTATTTCAGCATTAGCCAAAATAAGTTTTACTCAAGCATTACAAGGAGCATGGCATGACCCCCGTTATAAGAAGTCCGGTGGCCGTCAGAAATCAGACAAGCGGCTGCTCACACATGATGACATCTGTCGCGTGGTATCGTTCATTGTCAACTTTGCAGAGGTTCGCGGATTGGTTCTTCCTGGTCGCATCCCTGGTTACAAACGTTTTGATATCAAGTTGCTGCCCTCTCATTACCCCAAGAGCAGTTTCCCGTGCCTATGAACATGCACTTAAGTCAGAAGGTAGGGATTCTTTATTAATGACCATTTTGTGCAGAATTGATACTGATAAGCCTATTATGCTGTTTCATTGCAGTTTTTACACATGTAGTCTATGCTGAGTGCACTTAAGTTGCAAGCTTGTCACAATTGTCATTGACTGTAATGAAAGTTTGAGCTGTTTTAAAGTTAAAGTGCATCAATATTGCATTAATGTTAAATTTGAGCATGTCCTTCCCAACTTTTGTTTTATCAGAGCGTGTTGTGAACATTGTGACCTTTCGGCGGTGGAAGACCCTTGTGCCCTACATAGTCTGGACGAAGCAAATGACAGCCTTATGTTGGTAATGTCAAAAAAACAACACTGCCATCTGCAAGTCTGCCAATCTGACCGAGGCAGAGAAGTCTGAGCGATGCAGGGGCCTGGAAGACCACCTCATGAAAGTGAGCCTAGAATGCTCACCGTATCAGGACATGGTTCAGAAAGCCAAAGATACTATAAAAGACCACATCATTCATGACCTTTGTCCTTCTGATTCATGCTCCAGATAAATCACCATGCATTACTCATTTGAGTTTGCTCAGCAGGTTAATTTCCCCTCCAATCCACTTCAGCCCGGTCCCATGTATTATTAAAAAAAGTATATATATATGAGTATAAATTGATGGACCACACACACACTGTCCAGCCATAATTCTTGATAACCACCTATGGACTGACTACTATGTAAAAGACACTGTATATAAATAAATAAAATCAAAATTTCAATTTAATCTCTTGCCCACAACATTGCCCACTAAAATCATGAACAAGTTATTCACAAAAAGAAACTCAGAACAGATCCATGTTTATCAAAAGCATTTAATCATAATAATTAATAATAATAGTCAATCATAGCAATGTCACACAAATTCACAAAGTGTTTAAAGACAAGTGTGGCTCAGTTAGGTTGTCCTGTGTGACTTTTCTAAACAGTGCAGTTTTAAATAAATGACCACAAATAAAGGAGAGAAGGGGAGGATATATTGCAACAGGAAAAATAGATTTCTTTTTCTTTTTAAAAACATAAAAAAGAGGAGAAAAGAGAGTTCAAAGAGAACTCAGCACCTTCTGAAATAATCGTAACCGATCAGCTCACGATAGTACTGTCCTGTTATAAACGTCCATTTTAGCACTAAGACTTAAAAGAAAAAAAAATCATCTGAGGAGAAAGCATCTTAGCCTCTTTCACATTGAAGGCCCACACACATACATACACACACAAACAATCGCACACATGCACGCACACACACACAAATTACACTGTGATGCGTAATGACAAAAACAAAGAGCTGTGTTTAATGTGTGTTTGTCTTTCTGTGTGTATCAATGTCTCTCAGGTTTTTCTGAGCTTGTGGTTGTCAAATAGCACCCCCAGCCACTTGGGCTTTAAGTAGCACCAGACAAAAACAAAACAAGAAAAAAATGTGGCTCTTGGGCCAATTTGCAATAGTCTGCCAGAGGTCTCAACAAGGCTTTGTGTCCATCTCACCTCACTGACAGTAACGCATCTACAGTAAAACACCTCTTTCTGTTGGTTCATTGTGTTTGTTTGTTTGTGTGAATGTCTGTCGGGAGAGAAGAGTGGCTCGTTGTTGTTGTTAACCCCCTCACGTAGAAGGTAAATATGGTGTGTGACAAGTCCTAAGTTTACTGCCAGTCTGCATTTTCATCTACAGACAAGTGGGGCACAAGATGTGCCTGAGAAGATTAATTGTCCACACCCAAAAAGGCTCAAGAGCAAGGGGTTAAGCACCATTTGAAAGACACCCCCAACCAAAAAAAAAAAAAAAAAACAACCCAACATTACAGGAATTCATTATAATAAAAAGCTTTGAACAATTCAGACAACCCTACAGAGGGACAGAGGGGAGCACATTTATATCCAATAAATAGAGAAAAAAAAACATTAAATTAGAAAAGCAATGTACAATTAAAATCTGCATCATCATGTCAAAATAAGAGGTACATTTCAACTGAAGCAAAAAAGACAAAATATCATCAATAACAATAATCATCTCTCATAAAAGAAAGGAGAAAAAAACTATTAAGAAAAGACCCCCCAAAATATTCTAAATTGCTGTGTCATGATTTTTTTCTTTCTCTCTGAGGAAAACAAAATCAACAATTATTTTTTTCAAAAATGTATGAACAAAAGACAGTTTGTTAAACCCGTATGTTTTGTAGAATTCCAAACAATTGTATTTTAAAATTCTTAATGCTTTTTAAAAGGATCCATAGCTCTATCATTAGTATTTGATCTTTTCACTAAATACAAGTCACAAGGCCAATGTGGTATATCTCTAGGCTGCTCTAGTTTTATTTTATTTAAAAAAGAATAAATTATACTTTAAAAAAGAAAAGAAAACAGCACCACGAGAAAAATACAAACAGCATTTACAATTTTCAGTATTCATAAAAAAAAACAAAAAACAAAACAAAACAAAAAAACCTGAAACCTGAAAAAACATAAAAGACATGCCATTGAGAGTCAACTCGACTGCTGTTTCCATGACCACCAATGGTGTGCCACTGTCCATTCCTTGTCAAACTTGTCCAAATAGGGGCGTGCTGGACTGCTGACTAAGCAGGAGTTTTATTGGCTGATTGGTATTGTAAACAACGCTGAGTAAACTGGTTTTCGATTGGCTTGTTCAACAAGTATTAACAGTAGTAGTAGTAGTTCTTGCAAACAAATAAAACAACGAACAAATAATCAAGAGTTGAAGAATTTTAAAAAGTCTTTTTTGTGTTAAAATTAACTGAAACAAACAAAAAAAATTCTTTCTTCCTGGCAGACAGGACAGGAGATTTGGTTATGGCTGTGAGGAGAGAGGAGGAGGAGGACGAGAGAGGAGCAGAGCTTCATCGGGAACTGGATGCAGAAACCTGTAGACACACAGACACAGAGGCACTGGGTTAACACTCATCACCGATACACTCCCAGGTACGTATGTGTGTGTGTGGTGTGTGTGTGTGTGTGTGTGTGTGTGTGTGTGTGTGTGTGAGCGCTTACCAGGCTAAAGTTGTCGTAGGTGGCCATAAGCTCCTCCATGCGGTACTGTTCCAGAACCACCACGTTGTTCAGGGAGGGGCTCCTCTGGCGGGCACAGTCCTCACAGTGCACCACATACGTCTTCCTGCTGCTGTTCTCACTTGTCACAAACAGCAGGTTAAATACCTCCACCTAAACACACAAACACACAGTGAAGTTAAAGTTAAAGTTAAAGCGCACAATATTACAACTCACAAAGTGTCAAGTGTAAAGTTACACTAAGTTACTGTAGAGAGTATACTGCAGCGTAAAGTCCGGTCAGCAAAATACTGTACTGTACTTTGTTTCCCAATGAAACTCTCAAGCTACGGTCAGTCACGATGCCTGTCCCTGTGGGACTATGCCTGTGCAGTTATCTTCAACATCAGTCTCTGGGGGCCGATATGCATTGCAGCTGACCTCAGAACAGTGAACTCTGGGACTCACGTCACAGTTATTATATATTATCTGAATTATAATCGCAATCTTAATCTGGATTCCGCATCTTCATATCTGTAAGCCTGGCTCTTCCACCCTGTTATGTAATGTTTCTGATGTGAGTAGGGTCTGCCCTGAGCATGGCTGTGTGTTGTACGTTGTTGTGCTCCATGAGGGACTAGAGAGGTGTGTGTGTGTGTGTGTGTTGTGGGACTCACGTCACACTCGTTGCAGTAGTATGCCGGCTCGTCCTTCACCCGGCTCTGGTAGGAGATCTTCTTCCCCTCCGCTACCAGCTGGTCCCTCAGAATCTGAATGTGCTTCATGGACTGCAGGAGACAGTGTCTGATGGAGAAACACACACACACACACACATTATGATTGATTGATTTGATTGATTGATCATTCATCTGTCTTTGCAGTAGTCTAGTCTAGGCTAACATGGGTGACACTCATGATTTTGAATTTCATGTGCTGAAGTTGGGTATAACAAATGCTGCACTCCAGAGGATAACAGCAAATTTGGGATATTATAGATCAGTTTACATACACATGCCTATATAGCTTTAGGAGCTATAGTGGCAATAGTAGCATAATAGCTACATACAGTACAGTAAGATGGTGGCCTTTTCACCACAGTGAGGTGTTCATCCCTTACTGGGGCGCTACTCACTTGATGAGATTGTAGGTGTCGGCGTCGGTGACCTTGACTGTGCGGGCCACGTTCCAGGACACGTGTATCATGGGAACGATGGACTTGACCTTTTTCACCTCGTTCCACTCAAAGCGCTCCAGGGCCAACTGGTACTGGTAGGCTGAGGACATGGCAAGACAGAGATATGTCTTTAATATTTATTACTATGTTTACTACATATATGAAAACAATTATTACACATCTAATATGTTTAACATACTAATTTGGATACCCGTATAGTCACAACATATCAATGTATGCTTTAAACATTTATAGGCCTAAAGTTAGTCTAACATGAATCAAAATATCACTTCATTCTGTCGTTCAGCTAAATGTAACCATGGACATTTTGCAGAACTACTGTATAATTTGTCTGTGTTATGGGTGTGTGAAATTATTAATTTTTGATGTCATTCATCCGGTCAAACCTGAATATTCTCACCACTAGGGGGCAGAAGTGATTTATTGTTCAAGCTCTGCATTACACCACCTTTGTACATTACCCATTTGCACATCATTAACTGTCTAGTTGCTGACATATCTTTAATGTTGCATGCAATATTTTTTTTTCCATGAACAGTTCTTGCGCAGTTGAGTTTTGGAGAAACTGATCCAGTCTATATATTTTTGTTTCAGTTCATTTGCACAAAAGGTATACATTTTAAATCAGTAAAATACTTACAGTTAAGTGGGCCCACATTCCAAGCGATGTTGTTGCACCAACCAACAGCCTGGACCCAGTGCACGGTTCCGGCGTTGATCCACACCAGGTCGCCGGGCCGCTGCACAAACCGGTACACGGGGATGTTGGCCTTGTAGAGGTCATCTAGGACTGGCCACCAGGACCCTGTCAGGTAGTCCACACCATGCCTGAGGAAAAAGGATGAAGAAAAAGAGAAAAAGAAGAAGAAAGAGAGGGAGATATTATCTATTAATAACACTTTCATGTTCTTTTATGACTAATATGAAAGTTTTGTACGTATTTGTTTTCCAATTTCCATAGATTTTTTGGTATTTTTTGGACTTACTTCTCACAGAAGTCACTGATGGCCCCCCAATAGTTGTCGTGGACGGAAAACCATTCACAGTCTCCAGGGCCAATGTTGATGTTGACTGAACAGAAGTTATTGTTCTCCTGGTGACCTGGAGGGACACAGAAACAGCTGTCAGTGGGGCTTGGATGGCAAATAACAAGATTGACAGTTACAATGATATAGAATTTTTTGATCATTTTACTCACAAACACACACACACTCAGACACATACACACACACAAGCACACACACCTGGTGTGCGGCTGCCGGGAACCTTCATGTAGAGCTGCACGGTGTTCATGCCCAGAATTGTGTGCCCCACGTGGCTGAGCATGTTGCCGCTGGACGCCACACGCATGAAGGCCGGAAGCTTCTGGAGCTCCTGCAGCTGAGGCTTCCAGCGCTTGGGGTCCGACAGGTCGATGTTCGTCCCAAACTTGATGATCTTACCCACGGCCTTGTGCTCCGTCCTGTGGGAGGGGGAGAGGAGGAGGAACGCTTTTAAACACACAAACACACACGCAACTGCAACTAACTCCTGTCGCCTGCACTGTGAAGACTGGCCTGTGCACACACACACACACACACACACACACACACACACACACACACACAGTGTTTTATGGCTACTCACCCTGGTGCTGACTGGTTGCTAGCTGATGTCTCCAAGGAGCAGGGGGGCTTCTTGTCCTCCTCTTCGTCCTCTTCCTCATCGTCACTCCCTTTCTCCTCCTGCAGAAAAGAATACAATGGCAGCGTTAGTGCTGTGTGGGTGTGTGTGTGTATGTGGAGAAATCCTGAGGCCTGGTGCTGCTTGTACCTTGCATGTGTGTGATGGTGCATGATGGCACCATGTGTGAGGGTGTGTGCCTGCATGTGTGTGTGTGTGTGTATCCTCACCTGCAGGCTCTCCTGGAAGCTGGAGGCCTGGTACTGGGCGTATTTGGCGATGGTGGTGTGTGAGCGGCTGCTCTCGCAGGGCCAGGTCTGGCCCGTGCCGCTGGGGTCCCAGTTCTCGTCGGCCGGCTGCTGCACCTGCGTGCGCACCTCCACCGACTGGTCAGCGTTGGCATCCACCAGAGACTTGGTGGAGAACAGGCCCAGGTCTAAGAAGGGACAGGTAACACACATGACCAATTAGAACAGGCCAGCACAGACAGAGAGCTTTCTGGGTAATGTAGTATACACAGCTGATTCAATCAGAGCAGGTCAGCACAGACAGGGAGCTTTGCTTTTTTTTTTACTTTGCTGATTAAGGTGAATGTGCATATGAGGAATGTAGTTTAACTCACTGAGTCTGAGTGACCCTGCCAGGCCTCTGATGACAGTGACAGGGTTCTTAGGGTCAGTGCAGAACTGCAGGAGCACTGGGGAGAAGGCATCTCTCTTGCTCTCCAACTGCAGATAAACACACACACAAACACACACACAATAGGAATAAGAGAAGACATAGGACACAAACATGATTTCAGATTTCAACATCTATTTCAGGCATTTTTTGAAGATATGTGACTGTATTTGCATTAGGGGACACTATAACACTATAATCCTTACACATTACCACTTCTCAGTTCACCTAAAGATAGTGTGTAACCTTGCAATCAAAATTGTGTGTGTGTGTGTTCGTGTGTATGTTCATCCACTCACATAGATGCTGGGCGTAGGTGGGTTGAGCTTCTCACGGGGGATGGGCAGGTCTGTCATTGGCTTGGGCTTGACAGAGAAGTCACGCATCAGGTAGGACTCTTTAAACTTGCCCTTCACTCTGGCACTCCTGCAGATAGAGAGAGACAGCAGACCTCCCATTGTCACAACACAGCGACACACAAAAAATGTGTGTGTATGCATGTGTGTGTATGTGAGAGAGAGAGAGACAGAGAGAGCACTCACTTGCAGGCCCTGATGATCTCACTGGCCGTGTTCTTGATGGAGATCTCCCCCAGCGGGATACTCTTCTCCTCCACCTCTGAGGCGATGAAGGTCTCCCCCTCGCCGCTTTCCACCTTGATCAGACGGATCTTCAGCTCCTTGGGCGGCCCGTCCGACAGCGCCTTCAGCCGCTGGAAGTCCGACGACGAGGACGACGAAGAGCCGGACGGAGTCGGCGTGCCATCTCTCGACGCTCTCCCCCTCTCGCCGGCCTCCTCCTTGCGCCTCCTCTTCTCCCCTCCGTCACCGAACACGCGGTGCTCTTTGTCCCGCGCCTCCTTGCCTTGGAGGTCCAAGCTGGCCAGCACTTGCCGGTGCTTTTTGTCCTTATGCGGCTTGCCGTCCTTATGCCTCCGACTGCCGCTGCTCCCGCTGGAGCAGGAGGAAGGAGAGGAGGAGAACGTAAAAGAAGAAGAGGAGGATGAGGAGGAGGAAGAGTGGGCCGTTCTCTCCTCCTCTCGTTTCTCTCTGTGCTTCTTCTTCTTCTCCTTGTGCTCCTGGTGCTTGCGGCGCTCGTCCCGGTGCTTGTCACGGCGTTTCTTCTCCCGATGTCTCTCTTTCTCTCGCTCCCTCTCTTTCTGAGCTCGCCTCGTTTCCTCGTGCCGATGGTGGTGGTGCTGATGCTGGTGGCCTGCAGTCGGGGCGGTGGCAATGGCGCTTGTGGGGTGGGCGTGTCGCGTCAGCAGCTTCTCGCAACTGCGTCCGAGCTCGGCCAGCGACGACTCCGAGATGGTCATGAGCCGGGCCCGCTCCTCCTTCCTCTCTTTCTTCCTCTCGCTCTCGCTCCTCTCCTCCGTTCGATGCTCCCTCGTTCGCTCTCGATCTCGTTCCTTCTCCCTGTCTCTCACTCGCCGTTCCTCCTTGATGGGATTCTCGTCTCCCCACAGCTCGGCGGCGATTCTCCTCTTCACTTCCTCCATGTCCTCGCGTTTCCTCTCTGCCGACCAATCGGTGATGCCCGCTTTTGTCATTGTCGTCTTCATCGGTGCAGCGGATGAAACCTCCTGCTTCTGCTGCTGACCGTGAGCAGGGCTGCTAGACTCGGACCCCCCGAAACCCGGGTGAGTGTTGGACCCCGAGGTCGGCGAGCAGCTGTTGCTGGACGGCTGCTGCTGCTGGGGTCTGGCGATGTCCGGTCCAAGCGACAGGGACGACGAGTACTTGATCCCCATGAGGGCTGAGGGTGGGGGTCGCCCGAAGGGCCCGCCGCGGTACGTGTACTTCTGGCTCTCCAGCGCAGCCAGCGACTTGAACGCGTTGCCCACGCCTGTCTGGTGCAGGTGAGGGCGCTGTTGTGACGCCATCTCTTCTTCGTCATCCTCCTCTTCATCCTCATCATCGTCCTCCTCCTCCTCTTCCTCCTCCTGCTCCAATGCCTTTGTTGGGAGCTCGGGCAGCCCGTAGAGCTTGGCCAAGTCGTTATGGCGATAGTTAGTTGCCGGAGCGGTGACACTGGCATTTGTGGAGACATTTCCAACTGACGGCTTGCTAGGTAAAAGGTTCTTAAGACTAGTGCCGGTGTCGTCATCCTCCTCCAGCGAAGACGTCCGACTGCAGGGGGACGCCAACGACCCCTGACGACTCAACACCGGCGGGCTACTGTGTCCGTCCGCCCCATAATCCACGGCGGGTGACTGCTTGGCGGCGGGCACCAAGTCAGGCGCGCACAGGTAGCTCTTCAGAGGGGGCAGCGGAGGGGCTTGCGACTGGACCGAGGATGCCACAGTGACTGGCACTGGCAGGGGGTTCAAAACCGGCAGCTGGACTGACCTGGCGCTGTGCCCATCGATGCCAAGCGGAGGCAAACTGCTCGTCTGGCTCATCTCTTCCTCCTTCTTGATGGACTCATCCAGCATCTTCATGATGTTGGCCAGGCCATCGGGCAGGAGCTCCGAGGGCTCTTCCTCGAACTGGGCGCCGTCCGAGTCCACGCTGCTGTTGCTGCTGCTACTGCTGCAGGCACTGCTTCCCAGGCTGCCGAGGCCTCCGGCGGGCAGGCGCTTACCCAGGGCAGGGGGGGCCGAGGTGGGCATGGGGTCCCTGGCGAAGGCCTGGTACAGCTGGGGAGCCTCTCGGAGCGGTGGAGGGTGGGGGAGAGGATGGGCACGGTTGTCTTTGGACGAGGCAGGGGTGGTAATCGAGTGGGTCGAAGGGCTGGTTTTGTGGGTCGGCGCTTTAGAGGAAGCGGCGGCATGCCTGGCGGAAGCGGAAGACGCCCATTGCTCACGCTGTCTCTGCTTCTCGCGCGCGAAGTCCGTCTGTGGGGTGAGGGGAGGCGGCCGGCTGCTGCTGGCGCCCATGGGAGCTGGAGGGCATCCCGAGGACATCCCCGTGCCGCTGCTGCTCAGCCATGGATACGGCGGAGTTAGTTGCCGGGTTTTGGGTGACGTTGCTGTCGCCGCGGGCGAGAGGCGTGGAGGAGGCGGGTCAACGGCTAAAAGCCGCTCCAGACTCTCCATGGGTGACTCCTCCTTCGATGGCGACGCCACCTTGGTTGTCATTGTCATCGACGTGACGACCTGACGACGGGCGGCAGCTGCTGCTGCTGTTTCTTTCTCAGCCGCTGCACGTCTCCTCTCCTCCCTCTTCTTCCTCTCTCTCTCTCTTTCCCTCGCCTCTTCCTCCTCCTTCCTTCTCCTCCTTTCTTTCTCCTGTCGTTCTTTTTCCTCCCTCTCTCGCTCGCGCATGTGACCCTGAAGCTCCGCTTCCAGCTTCTTCAGAACATCCTCCATTGACTGCGGTTCTGCTTTGGGGTACAGATGCTCGGCATTCTGGGATAGGTCGGCCCTGCTGTATGATGGGATTGAGGTGGTGGTGTTGCTGGCTGCGTGGGTGGAGTTGGACTGGGGTCCGGGGATGGTTGGGGGCAGGTTGTGTTTTGGGAGCTTAGAGGGGTTGGTGGGCATTATTTGGGCAGGGGCGATGTGGTGGCTGGCACGACTGACTACCCCGCTGTTGCTGGTGATGACGCTCTCGCCAGCCCGCGTTGCACCCGAGGTTGCCATGGAAACGGGTGTGGTGGGAATTAAGCTCGGGTGCGAGTAGTACGAGTGCTGAGCTGGCGGGTGGCTCGGCTGAGGTTTGCCCATCTCGGCGCCACCCGTCTTGGGTCCCTGATACCCACCCTGGTGGGCCAAGTTGGCACCGGTGCCACCAGTCCTGCTGTTACCTCCGTCTGCTGAGCCTTGGCGCTGGAGTGTGAGGAGAGGCTCCGTCGGTGCCCCCCAGCCCATGTGAGACGAGATGCTATGCCCCGAGCTGACAGCAGGGGGCGCTGTGCTAATGCTGCTGCTGCCGTTGTTGTTGTTGTTGATGGTGGTGGTGTTGGCGCTGCCGTAGGGGGGTGTGTGAGGAGGCTTGGAGGAGCGTGGAGGAGTCGGGGTGATCAACGGGGTAATGACGGGGGCCCGGGACACCATCGCGGGCGAGCCCTGGCCCACGTGAGGCGGGGTGACGCGCTGGGGCGTGCCCGGGGTGGCTGGCGTGCGGCGGTCCTGACTGGAGTTGCTGTCTCCGCTGTGGTTGCGCTCCTTCTGCTGTGGGCTGCACAGACCCTGAGGATCCAGAGGCGGCATGTACTGCCCCATTCCCTAGGAGAAAAACACACACACACACCAAAGATACATAAGAATTACATAACTGACACACACACACACACCCCTGTAATAACCCATGCTGATTAGACTGTAGATCACAGGTAATGGGTTTAGTGTGACGAAACTTATCAGTTACGTCTCATGACCCACTTTACTGAAGGGCACGGAGGCAGCTGCCGCAATCTAGCCACGCTTACACATTAACACACGCGGCAGCCAGAAAACACACACACACACACACACACACACACATACACAGCACAAAGTACAAGGTCAGTCACACACTGAACCACAAACACAGGGGCATGGATTGCTGTTCAAGCTGTCATGGCTAAATCCCACTGACCCTCGTATGACCTAACTGGCATGAAGATACTCCATGATTGTCTGATTGACAGTTAAGTGAAGATAAGAGCTTCATTGGCCCATGGACATAGTCTCAAGGGTAAAAGTGCTAGGCTAAAAGTCTAAAAGAGGTTGTGTGTATGTGTGTGTGTGCGTGTGTGTGTGTGTATGTGTGCACGCGTGTGTGAGTGAGTGTGTCACGCTGTTCTTAGTGTGCCATAAAACCTGGGTCGTAAGAACCTAACTGCTCTCCTGCAGATGTCCTGTTTGATCTGCCACAGACTGGTGGTTTGTGAGTGGTTCAAGTTGTTGTGTGTGATTGTGTGAGGACATTTGTGTGTGTGTGTGTTGTGTGTGTATATACACACACTTACCATGGTGTGTTGTCCTTGACTGATGTTGGGCCTCCAGTCTTGAGGGGTGGTGTGGGTGTGGGTGTGTGTGTTGGTGGAGGTATGAGGTGCTCTGATGGTGGCCTGAGGGGGCAGGATAGAGGGTGCCCGTGTGGCCTGGGCGTGGGCCTGGGGGTGGGCATGGGCTGGCATCAAGGGGTGGGCGAGAAAGTGAGGGGGGAGGTTGTAAGGCACGGAGGTGAGGCTGGGGTTCGCTGCTGGTGTAAGGGCGTTCTGGCGCTCCCTGCTGGTGTCCCCCCGTAACGACGCCTGCTGCTGCTGTTGCATAGGAGCTGAGGCTGGAGCTCCAGAGAGGGGAGGATGGCTCACCGCGGAAGGCAAGCCCAGGTCGAGGCCTCGAGGCTGGGCTGTGCCGCTGCCGGAGTCCTGGTACCGCAGAGGACCTTGGTTGGAGGTAGGGGCGGAGGTGGAGTGAGAGCTGGAGGGGGGCTTGCTGTTTTGGGGGTGAAGGTGCGGGTGACTGGGGTTGGGGTGGGGGTGCAGCGGCCCCTGAGGGGTGGGAGGCTGCAAAGGCTTATGGGTAAGAAGGGGCGGTTGTTGTTGAGGGTTAGCACGGTCCTGGCTGTACCCTCCGGGGGAGGTGAGGGGCGAGTGTGCAGGAGGGCTGAGTCTGTAGCTGAAGCCACCCATGCCTGACTTAGAGGAGTCCTGTGACGACAGGAGAAAGACAAGAGGACAAGAACAAACAGAGAGAGAAAGAAAGAGAAGAAACAGACCGAGAGAAGAGAGAAGAGAGAGATGGTCAGAGATTTTTGTGGCTGTATTTTAACAATGTATTAACACAACACATATTTGGGTTTAAAGTGTAATGCATGATGATTATATCGAAAATTATATTTTGTAAAGATCCAGATTTCACTGATTTCTTCATTTAATGAAGTGGACAGGGAGGTCCGACTGTGAGGTGTACAGGGGTGTGGTACCTGATACTCGACAGGGCTGGTTTTCCTCTCTGGGGGGTTGCTGCTGCTCCAGGGCGGGGTGCTGTTGTTACTATGAATGGGGCTCCAGAGGGGTGGTTTGAGAGGGGGGGTGTACTGGGAGGGGGCAGGTGGCTGTGCTGGGTGCCCCCCCATTGTCCTAGAGAAACGCTGCAGAGCTGGGTGAGAGCCCTGCTTAGGGGGAGGAAAGAAGTGGCCATTAGCGCTGTATGTGATTATCTCTCTCTTACACACACACACACGCACACACACACACACACACACACACACAAACATACCAGTTCAAGCTAAATGCAAACACTGCACTTTGTTTTTCTACTCTTAAAATGTAATAGTAAGTGTAGGTGTGTGTGTGTGTGTGTGTGTATGTGTGTGTGTGTGTGTGTGGTAGAAGAGAGAGAAATGCCAAAGGGATTACTAATTTGTTTATCTATGTGTGCAGTAAGTTCAGCATCCACTATCATGTTGTACTATCATAATGTTATGGAAGTGCATGTGTGTGTGAGTGTGTTTGAGCCTGTGAAATTTGACTATCTTTTATCAAGCATAACTGCTTGTGCAATAAATATGTGTGTGTGTGTGTGTGTGTGTGTTTCCTATGTGGCAGGTGAGTTATCCACACTCTTCAATCAAGCTTCCAGAGCTGCTATCTGTGTGTGTGCGTGCGTGTGTGTGTGTGTGTGTGTGAAGGACAAAGAAAGCTCCTGCATACACACACCTGCTCTGCTAGCGAACTCCTTTTCCTCTTGTTGGGGCTGGGGCAGTCGTCCACCAGGGGGCGTTGCAGGGCTGGTGGAGGGGCTGTATGCTGGATCACTGAGTGTTCCCCCAGCGATGGGGCCGGACGCTTCAACTGAACACCGCCTGCAAAACCCCGGGGCGGCTGGGATACACGAGGACCAACAGAGCCACCAGGTTAGCAGGTCAGTCACATAGGCATATATTTGAAAACAGCAGCCAAAAGAACCAACTGATAACAGATAAATACTGGTGAATATCAAAGTGCCTGACAGGTAAAAAAATGGGAATGAACTACTGTAGTTATTATGATGGCGGATTAGTCTGTCAGTAGCCAGTAGATATTAACATTTTTTAAAAAGCCTGCTTAATGGCATGAGATCTCCAGGGATAGAGTACAGTACATGTACACTACATGCAAATCATTCTGGAATAGTCTATGGACTAGTACTTGGGTAGGAAGAGAAACTGCTGTTTAATCTGTATCTGTGAAACATACACCTCAGTTTAAAAAATACTCATTGAAAAATTGTGTAATGTCCGTGTGTGTGTGTGTCAAGATGTATTCTGAAAGACATTGCATAACCACTGTTTGTTGTAATGTGTGTGTGTGTGTGTGTGTGTGTGTGTGTGTGTGTGTGTGTACTGTACACACCTGTTGAGCCCATGAGTCTCCGAGAGGTCCCATCGCTCTGGAGCCGGTGTGCTGTTGCTGGGGAGGGCCGCCAAACTGCGAGAGAATGAATGACAAAAGCCAGTCAACGAGAGACTGAGGTTTATACAGACAAGCACCTGTGTGTGTGCGCATGCACGCGTTTGTGTGCGTGTGTGTGTGAACAAGAGAGCGAGAGTGAGTGAGTGTGCCGTCATTGCGAAACCCTCTGACTTTCTTTTTTTTTGTTGAGAAAACCACAAGTTCACACAAGGGGAAAGAACCTGCCACATTTCCAGTTCGCACACACACACACACACACACACGATTAGGTCATCACGGTCTTATTTCTCCTCAACTCATTCATTTGGTCAGAAATGGTTTTGAAAGCTACGAAACCGCTAAAACAATACCTGTCCACATGGACAGATGAACAACAGCGGTTCCAAGATAGAGGAACCTATGAGGTGACTAAGCACAGAGAGAGATGCCTCATCTGATCTCATCCGGTCCATTGACTGCTGACTGGTGTTTTCATGAAACTACTACAAAAGGTCCGTGCCCGCTTCCGTTCAAATCTTCCGTCATTATTTTTGGAAACATTACTTTCGTTTCTCGAACTCAGACTGTTTTTGTTTTTCTTCAGATGGCCTTCGCATCATTGCCAGTATTATTGAAGTCAGTCGGTCATCTGCCAGTAACTCTTTTTGTCTTCCGCTGAAGCTAGAGAAAAACTTTTCGAATTAGTCATTTTCAGATGTTATTCAAAACGTCTGACACTGACAAATTATCTGAAATGTTTGAAACACTGCACCATTGGGTGTGTGTGATCAGGTTACACAAACCATATGGGCAAACACACACACACACACACACATACAATGACCATATGGGCAAACACACAAACAAACACATACATGTGTAACCACACTAACAGGTGATATGCACATGTACACACACAAACACACCTGACACCGTGACACACTGCCCTTACCTTCAGCAGTTGGTTAGCGCGGGCCCCCGGGTGCCCAGGCGCAGGGCCACCGTAACCGTGGAGACGGGCGTGGTCGTCGGACGTGGGCTCGTATAGACCCAGCTGTTCCCAGGGGCGAGGGGCAGGTGGGGGGACCCTGGAAGGTGGGACATCCCGCGGTAACCCGGGTAACAGCGCTGCTGGGGACAAGTCCAGCTTGTCACCTCCACGAGGGAGGGCACTGGTGACACACACACACACAAAATAAATGCTGTTAATAGCAGATATTTAGGAGAAATTCATTGGTGTAACTTGTATAACAGGTTTAATACCTATGTGACAATGTAGCTGTGTGTGTGTGTGTGTGTGTGTGTGTGTGTGTAACAGACAAAACAAGTCAAATTTGTTGTACTTACCCATTGGGGTAAAATTTACTGGGATGGTTCAGCGCAGTCACATGACTTGAGGGAGGGTGGGGGTGGAACTGGTGTTGATTGATGCCTGGTGCGCACCTATCAGGCGACAGAAGATAAGGCCAGTAAGACAGTGCTTGGGTGTTGGAGAAAGACACAGATCAAACTGTGATTGTGTGTGTGTGTGTGTGTGTGTGTGTGTGTAACTGTACTTAAGTACATGGAAAATGTACCATATGAGTGTGAAAATGGAAATTTCAGCAGAATAGAAATTTTTGTGTGAGACAATTAAAGGAGCAGAGGTGCAGAGGAAACAGTGTGGTGGTCCAAAAGGCTAAGTGTGTGTGTGTCTGGGTTTGTGCGTTTATTATCTTGACAGTTGGGCCCTAAAATGATAGTCTGTGTGTGGGCCAAAGGACAGTGTGTGTGTGTGTGTGTGTGTGTGTGTGTGTGTCTCACCTGGACTGTGTAGGCCAGGATCGATTGCCCACGGGAGCCCATGGTCCCCGGTTGAGGGCCTCCAGAGGGAAGGCGTCCCGTGTGCCGCGCCCAACAAAGTGCTCTGCTGTGTGATGCATCCAGCCTACAAACACACACACACACACACGCACACACAGCATAGTCAGGACACTACTGCAAACAAGCAATTACACATGAACAACTGCAGGCCTTCAGTGACCTATTATATGAGCAGGCAACAAACACACCATGACAAAAACAAATTCACAAACACACAGTTACAAAACAATTAAAAAGTAAAAATTTACAAAGCAAAATAAATGCAGGAAATTAAAAAAAAAAAACCACTTACCACCCTGTCTGTCTGTCTGCCTGTCTGTGTGCATGTGTGCTCAGTTAGAGAGGACTTTTGCAGTCCTCTCTAACTGAGCGTGAGTTAGCGACTGAATTAGCGTCCATCTGTTAGCACTAGCCTGTTAATCCTGAAGGGTGAGTCCTTAAGCGCTGGGATTCCTGCACCCACTACAGCTGGACTTTAGAATCACTGCTAAGCTCACTACACACACAAACACACACACACAGACTCGAGAGACAACTGGCAGGGAGGCAGAAGACAAGAGAAAGAGAGATAGAAAAGGATAGATGGGGATAGAGAGAGAGAGAGAGAATGAGATAGGAAGAGGAAAGTATTAAGGCATCAGGTACCACCTGGACACCTTTGCTAAGTGGATCTGAGGAGGTTTGTGTGTGTATGCACACACACACACACACACACCCACACACAAACACACACTCACCACAGTATCTGTTTGCGTGAAGCCCTCCACCGCAGCAGAGTGAGGGTCTCACACACCAACCCTGAGATGAGGCGATCTACTGTCTGCCTACTCCTCACCACACTGCTGGAGAGAGACAAAGAGAGGGGACCTTCATTAGCATTGTATTCTACAAAAGCTAAGAGTTAACAAAACCTCTTTGCGCACACACACACACACACACACACACACAAATGCAAGCATGACGTTAGGCATTGGAGTATTACATCCATGTAAGAACAGCCCTGTTCTTTCAGCATACAAGTTCAGACCAAACATGCTTCTGTTTGCTTTGTCTCTCTCTCTCTCTCTCTCTAACACACACACACACAAAACCCTTTTGCCTGCAATGCCAAACTCTGCCTGCAGGGGCCAGGGGTGTGCCCTCCTGGCGTTAGGGGAGGTGTTTTGTAAAGCGCAGATGGAGAGGCGGGGGAGGGGAGGGTGGACGGGGAGAGGGAGAGGGAGGGGCAGCCCATCTATAGGAAGAGAGCATCAGGGTCAGAGCCTCCCCCTAAACCAGGGGCCCCTGTTACCTCTGCCTGGGGAAACCAGAGAAAGAAGCAGGCTCTCTGTGTGTGTGTGTGTGTGTGTGTGTGTGTGTGTGTGTGTGTGCACGGGGATGGGGATGGGGATGGGGATGGGGAGTGGGGTTGGGGGGGGGGTTGAGGGAAGGGGAAGGCCCTGGAGTCAGGCCAGAGGTGCTCTGTTTGTGTGTGTGTGTGAGTGAGTGTCTAATCTCTTTACCACAGGCCTTGGAGGGCGAGTGAGTTGGAGGAATATATGGCAAGAGAGGGGGAGAGACTAGAGAGAGAGGGAGGGAGGGAAGGAGAGAGAGAGAGAGAGAGAGAGAGAGGACACCAGAGATAAAAAGAGGGCGTGAAGAAGGAAAAAGACAACAGACGGCAAAGGCAGGTTGGGTGGACAGATTATGAAAAAAAAATTCTAAATTTAGATCCATGGCTTGCGGAAGCACAGGAAGTGACAACAGAGAGCACCGGCTGTGTCACTGACCCAACACAGACACACACACACACACACACACACACACACACAAAGAGAAGAGAAGGACACTCAGCATAGTTTGCTAATATCCATAGACACACGTGTCATGTGTAGGATGATTTGTTCTACTATAAGCAAAAGTAAACAGGAGTGTACAAGTACTATGTCCACACTCTATCAACATATATTACATCATGGCTGGTATGCTGACCAGAAAGATAACAAACACAGACACACACGCACACACACACACACGCACACACACAGTGACAGTCATACTCAACTGATGTCTTCATATGCTCCATATTTAGATTATTGAGAGACTTTATGTGTGTGTGTGTGTGTGTGTGTGTGTGTGTGTGTGTGTGTGTGTGTGATTCATAGGGCTGTTTGAATGTGCTACTGCTGTGCTGGCATTTTCTGGAGTTCCATTGATAGGCTCTGATGTGGTCACAATAGGAACTGGCAATTGACTTCAAGTACAGACGTAGACACACACACACACACACACACACACACACACACACACACACACACACACACACAATCACAGATGCTCATATACACACATACTCCTCTTTATGATGTAAAACTTTTGTACGTATAACAAAGCTCACCATCAGACAGAACTAAAAAGACAAGTCTCATGCTAGCTAAACACACACACACACTCACATGCACACACACACACTCACATGCACACACACACACACACACACACACACACTCACATACACTAGCTAAACACACACACACACACACTCACATACACACACACACTCACATACACTAGCTAAACACACACACACACTCACATACACTAGCTAAACACACACACACACACACACTCACATAAACACACACACACGTAAGTGCATGTACAAAAGCACAACCTGAACAGTAATTGTAAGCCAGTCATAAACCAACCAACCAAACACTTATTGACAAGAGCAGTTATTAAATGAGTCAGTATTCTTAGGTCATAAACAGACATCTCTCTCTCTCTCACACACACACACACACACACCAAACACAGCGAGGGACAGAGAGAACGTAAACACAACAGACAGAAAAAACAAAATACAGCTTATACCTTTCAAATCAGCATCTAGTGACACGTCTCTCTCGTCAGGCCACCGCTCAGCTTCGGCCCTGGGAGCCAATCATGTCGCAACGCACGGGTTGGGGTGTGTATGTGGGTGACTTATCCCTTAGGCTCTGAAGAGAGAGAGAGAGAGAGAACTGGGTCAGCATCATTCCAAATAAACCACATCAGAACGTGTGTGTGTGTGGGTGTGTGTGTGTGTGCGAGGGTGTGGGTGTGTATGGGTGTGGGTGTGTGTATGTGTGTTTGACTATGAGAGACAGAGGCAGACACACACACACACACACACACACACACACACACACACACACACACACAGAATTGTCTGCTGCTGGCAGAATGGTGGTCAACCCAATTTCCATGATCAACACACAGCAGGGTCATAAAGTTAGTGTGAAAGTTACCTGGAATTATATCATTACCAAAATTATATGTAAAGTGAGTCTCTGGATTGACTGATGAAGTAGGAAAGAAAACACACAAACTCTCCCCACACACACACACACACACACCCACACACACACACACACACACACACACTCTGGAAACACACTACTAGTTGCAGACATTCTACTAGTGGTGCCGTAGCTGAATTGGAGGAAATCATCCATAGCCCATTTTCAGAGACCAGAAACTTATGACAGACAAATTGGGAACCAACTGTGTGAGCTAAAAGCTACCTCAACCACAGCCATCTCATGCCATCTCATGTGTGTGTGTGTGTGTGTGTGTGTGTGTGTGTGTGTGTGTATGTGTGAGAGAGAGAGAGAGAGAGAGAGAATTTGCTTGTAGAGTTAAGAGGTTCGTGTCTGAGAGAAGACAGCAAAGCACAAGTTTGTGAGACGGAAAGTCATTCTTCGTGTGTGTGTGTGTGTGTGTGAGAGAGAGAGAGAGACATGAGAATGCTTGTGGCTGAGGGTGTAGTGTCACCAAGGGGGTGTAGTGTCACCAAGGACAGCAGATTGTGTTAGGAATAAAGAGCAAATATGTGTGTGTGTGTGTGTGTGTGTGATTAATAAGAAAGGGGAAAGGCTGTGTAAACAAGGCTCACTGTGTAAGGAAAGCCTCTGGGCTGGGGAGCAAACTCTCACATGTGAAACAAGTGACAGAAGAAACACACACACACCAACACACACACACACACACACACAGTATATGCACAAACACACAGACTGGAATGAAGGACTCTGCATTTATTAGGCAGATATTCATATAAAACATTTCCTTCAAGAATGCAAGCATGAAATACTGCTGAGAGGGAATCCCCTCTCCGCCTACTGGGTTATGTCATCCGGGATGACAGGGCATCCCCGAAATGCCGCACCGTACATATCTGGCCAGGTGTGTGTGTGTGTGTGTGTGTGTGTGTATGGGGGGCCAGGGAATTCCTAAGCCTGTGTCGACACTCTTGTTGCGAAGATCGAGTGTTTGGTCGAGAAAATAAACAGGATGTCGTGGGGGCATGCCGGGGATTTTCACCAGGGCAGCCGACCATGCAGACAGCTGTGTGTGTGTGTGTGTGTGTGTGTGTGTGTGTGTGTGTGTGTAAATGTGTTACCATTTAATGTGGTTTGCTTCTCCTACATCACTATGAAAGATCTGAAAAGTGCTGAGTTGCACTGCAGCAACGTTAAATCAAGCAACAACCAAGGGACCAATCAGAACAAAACTGAGGCGTCATGTGACTCTTAACATGAGGACATGTTCTCTAATGAAAACATGTGCAATGTATGGCAAACCTCCAAACCTCGAATCGGTGGTTAACAGACACTTACCACACATGCACGCACGCACGCACGCACACACACACACACACACACTCACACACATCGACTTTTCTTTTGCAACAAGTCCTCATTTACCATAGAACTGCTGAACCCTAACCAAAGCAGGCATGTTATTGTGAGTCACAGTTACGATTAATGATCCTTGTCTACGTATTTGATTATGGACAAAACAAAAAGTCCCCTCTGCCGCCCCCCTAAACACACACACACACTCACACACACACTCACACTCCCCCTTTGGTGTTGCTGTTCTCAAGTTGCCTCTGGTTAAAAACAAAGTTCCCCCTTATGCCAGAGATCAAAGGACTCAAGTCACCCCCAGCACCATATGCATGGTAACTTGTCAGAGTGACGTGAATTGGGGGCGTCCTCGGTCAGGCTGAACCATCGAGGCTTACCGAAACAGCTGGGTGACACACACACACACGCAAGCGCACACACACACACACACGCAAGCACACACGCACCAATCTCTGTGTATCTTCAGACAAGTTCCAACCAGATTTCAATGAAAACAAGTTGTTTCTGATGCTGCAGTTACTGATCATTATAGTGGTACAGCGTGGTGGTGATGATGAAGATGATGACAATGATGATGATATCAGTGACGCAGCCTGGCTAGTTGCTATGGTGATGATCCTTACAACAACCACCATGGCCTAGAGTGAGACATTTGTTCTGACTAACTCACAACAATCTAAACAGCTACATGAGCTGCAGAGGGTGAGCTAAGATTCCAAATGTGTGTGTGTGTGTGTGTGTGTGTTAGAGAGAGAGAGAGAACAGAATAAGTGATTAATTTACTAGACATAGTTAATGAGAGAAGAGAACAGTATGAAGAACGGTAACAAGTATGCGACACAGACAGAGACAAGAGAGAGAGAGAGAGACCAAATGAGAGAAAGAGAGAGTGTCTCTCAGTGTCTCAGTGAGTGGGAGAAAGTGTGTGTGTGTGTGTGTGTGTGTGTGTGTGTGTGTGTGAGAAGTGAATGTCTGGCAGATAGCGTCAGCTGGGAGGCGGGCGGGCGATGTGGGCTGATGAGCACGAGCGCACGGCTTGCTCAGAACATTCCGGTGAGAGACAGAGGGTGTGTGCGTGTGTGTGTGTGTGTGTATGTCACGCCTGGCGGAAGGACCCTGTGGGTGAGTGTCCGTGTTGCCGCGGTTACATAACTGGAGCCAGATAGGGATCCTGCCAAGTGAGGAAGCTGCACGTCAGAGAGGAGCCAATCACGTCTGTTCTCTTTGGGCCTGCGTGTGTGTGTGTGTGTGTGTGTGTGTGTGTGTGTGTGTGTGTGTGTCTGTTTATACCTTCACGGATGACCACAGATTTTCACAACTGATGAGCATTTTTAAGCGTTTTTTTTTCTCCACACACACACACACACACAGATGAGGAATGTAGCCTGCATCCTGGAGGGTCATTCAGGGATACACATCCTTGGGGTGTGTGTGTGTGTGCGCGTGTGTGTTTTATGTAATGTTTCATAATGCTTTTATCTCCGTTCCTTTTATTTGACCTCCCCAAGCGCTTTGTCTGCGTTTGTGTGTGTGTATGTGTGTGTGTGTGTGTGTGTGTGTGTGAAAGAGAAAAAGACAGTCCAGTCTGCCATCAAGCAGTCTGTTCGTACACAGAGATAGGTCCAAATGCAAACATAGGTCACTATGGAGACACACTTTCACTAACATCACCACAGTAGAATTAAACACACACACACACACACACACACACACACACACACACACACACTCATTTTGCATCTTATTACATACATTGGTTAGTGCTCTGTATGTCAATGAACAGATCACACACACACAACACACACACACACACAGTGCAATGTAGTCAAACAGTGTTTTTACAACTGCCTTTCACACATGCACACACACGCACACACACACACGCAGACAATTACAAAGGTCACTGTCATGGATGACAGTTTCACTTGGCATAAGTCTCTGGTTTGCAAGAAGTGACAGACAGACAAAAAGACAGACAGACAAGGGTACAGACATAGACGGATAGTCGGATACCAGACAGGCAAATATGACACACACACACACACACACACACTCAGAGAGAGAGAGAGAGAGCTGTATGTGAAATAGACAAAAAGGAGAACAAAGACAGCATAGGGGCAGGAGGATGACATCACACACAGGAAGTGGCCCACCAAAATTGAGACTGGGTTATATATTTGTGTGTGTGTGTGTATGTGTGTGTGTGTGTTTGTGTGTCTGTGTATATACACGCTTAGGGAACTAAAGACATTTCCTGTTATGTGGGCGTACACTTCAACAAATGTCGTGTGTGTGTGTGAGAAAAGGAGGATGTTCACATCCATGAAAGAGTGCTCTGTCCTCTTACTAGTGGTGTGTGTCGACTGGATTGAACAGAAAAGGCTATAGCAATCCCCCTCCCACGCTCACACACACACACATCAGCAGGATGTCCTGAGTCTACGACACCACAACGTCACTGGAAACTAACAGGTCCATTAGTGAGTGGTATTAAGAGTCATTTCTCAGACACTGGGGGAATCCCTCAGTGAAAGCTAGCATGTTAGAACAACACTCTCACACACACACATACGCACAAACAAACACAGAAGCCATCAAGTTGGCCTCTATGCCTCCACTTGTTAGGATGACAGCAATAGTGAAGGTGTGTGTGTGTGTGTGTGTGTGTGAGAGAGAGAGAGAGAGATTAATGAAGAGAAACAGTATTTACTATTGTAAGCACGTGAGCACTAACCAGCTAAGTGTGTGTTCTGACATATCTACAGAGAAACTGCTTAACCATTGTTTCTCTTCCCCTCTGCTTTTCTCTGTTCTCTCTTCAGCTAACTCTCTCGCTCTCTCTCTTCACCCCATCTCTCTCCCTCTCCTTCTCTTTCACTCTCTCTTCATCTATCAATGCTAAGAGGCTAATCTGCGTTTTATTTCCCAGAACATCAACTGAGAAGCTGTTAAAGAGTCTTACTGAACATCATGTACCACACACACACACACAGCACAAAAAACAATCTTTCTTAAATTCCCCCTCCTACCACATCCACATGTTGTGTCCCTTAATTCCCAGAAGACATGCTTACTCTCTCTCTCTCTACCTCTTTCTCTCTCTCTCTCTCTCTCTCACACACACACACACACACACACACACACACACACACACCTTTACTGGAAATCATCCAGCATCCAACAACAACAACAAAAACAAGTCCCAATCCAGACTCAGATGATGAGTGCTCACAAAGACTCTGTTTCCTAGACAACCAGCAAGCAGCAAGTGCTCTTGTGACCTCACAGGAAGTGATGCAGGACATCAGTTGCTGTGGGCCTGTTTGGACTCATATCCAGGCCCTGAGATAGCTGTAACACAATCAGGGAGACACTGGCCAACCTGCTGCTTGATGCAGGCCTGATGCCTGTGCTGGGTAAATATTTTGGCTTTTTGGAGTCTGCTTTGTGCGTGTGTGTGTGTGTGTGTGTGCGCGCGCGTGCGTGTTGAAATGTTCCGTGATATTGGAAACAATTCCTGGCTCTGTGTGTACGCGTGCCCTTCTCCCCCATAAGAGTGACGCACGTCGGCACACCATCACGTCTGCTTACGTCCTGTCCTAGATTGAGCTCCCCAGTGTCCCTCTCTCTCTCACTCACACACACACACACACACACACACACAGTAGAATCTGTCTCTCTTAGTCCTCTCACTCCATTCCAGTCCCTCCTACTCTGAATCGTGATCCAATTCTCTCTCTCTCTCCTACTTATTACATCATCACCACCTCTGTCACTCTGCCAGGAGATGAGGTCACAGACCCAAAAAGATAAGTGTCAAGGAAAGCAAATAAATAAATAAATGACAGAACGTCCTTCTTATGCGTTTGTGTGTGTGAGTATTAAGCAAAATTTCCATGTTTATATCTACATAATACGTGTGTGTGTGTGTGTGTGTGTGTGTGTGTGTGTGTGTGTGTGTGTGTGACACTGTGATTCACAATTACCTCTCTGTTCACCACTAAGTTTAATATTTGCCACTACCTTGCCAATACCTAAAAGATCATGGAACATGTGTCATGACACAATGTACACATGGAAACACACACACACACACACACACACACACAAATATATACAGTTATAAACATGGAAAGTTTTTCCTTAGGAGTTGCCAGCATCTCCCTATTCTGAACTCAGTCTGAACTGGCCTGCTCTCTGGGCTTCACAACCTGGGGAGAAATTCCACACCAGAGTAACACCTCTCTCTCTCTCGCTCACTCACACTCTTACTCACACACACACACACACACACCCTACACACATGTACTCCTCCATACCTCTCCTTTGCACACACCAACACACTTTCAACATTCTGTCTTCTATTCACACACACACACACACACACCTCTACATAATACACTCTATCACTACTTTTCCTTCTGTTATTACACACTTATACATACACACCTCCCTCAAAACCCCACACACTTTAGTTTATTTGCATTCTGCATCTCCCCTATCCTCTTGCTCTCTCTCTCACACACACACACACATATGCCTCCATCACAAATAGTTCCTTGACACCCCCCCCCACACACACACACCTTAAACAACCCCTTTTATGTTTCCCACTCTCATATCATTGAATACCCTCCCACAAACACACATCCTCCCCTGATGGTAAAAAGAGCAGCACTGGTGCATCCCACTGGTCTGTCCTGTGCCATGCCATCATAAACTAATCCCTGTCCAAGTCAGTCTCTTTAAATAGTCTATTTCCCTTTGGGCCGCTGGGGATGTTTCTTTCTGGAAGCCTGCTGCTTAGTGGAAAAGAAACATGTTACTAAAGGTCTGACTGCAATTGCGATAACTTCATTATCAGAGAGGTCCTTTCTGTTCCAAAAACAGGAACACACACACACACACACACACAACCTTGTGTGGTTTAATCTCTATTCACTAGGGCCAGTGCTGTAAGAGCCAAAGAGCCTACTGACCTATAATGATCAACCCAGCTGTTACACTGCAATCCAGCCACACCTTAAACACACCTTTTTTAAACATGACCTACCAGAACACACACCCTACTCGAACACTCACTCTCTCTTTCTGTCACGCACACACACACACAGCTGTCACCTGTTGGGTGAACATCAAATCAATTTCACACTCCTACTCTGGACACATCTGTCAATTTGACATTTCTGAGCTGACAAACTCACACACACCTCCCTATGCTACCAAAGCGTTTCCAATCGCCCAAAAACAAACAACTACCAAATGCTGAAGCCTCCCTAGGCTCGCGAACAAACAGAAATAGAGACACCTCAATAAAAATATCTCTTTATTCCGTCCCGCCTTTTGGGCGCGTGTAGCTTTAACGGAGCACTTTTTCGTCACACGATTGAGGCGGTGATTCTTCATTCACTCCAATTCAGATCACGGGAACACCGGGGGCGGCTGATTCAAACGCTCCTTGACTGAACAGCGCCGTGATGACAAGAAAGAAGACACGAAGACACACACACACACACACTTCTCTCTCTCTCTCTCTCCAAACTTTAAACATCCCCAACGCCTCGCCACTTCAAAGGAACACACGGGTTTCTCTGTTAATCGCCCTAATTGATCGGAAGTCGATGTTCAAAGAGTTCTTCCGACCACACGCTGGCTTGCTACAACGCTATTTACGCACAATACGGGGCGTTTATGGTGCCCAATAAAATGCAGACGAAGCGACTAAGAGCCTATGATGGGCACTCATGCATGGCCAAACAAACCAGAGTCTACTTAAAAGCGCACTGAATCAAATGCGATCGGTTGGTCAAAACCTTTTCAAACAAGTCACTGCTTTTTAATAAACGAAGAAATGAAATTTTAGATATTTCAATCTTCAAAAAACAGCCAGCGTGATTTTTCCCCCTTCTCGTTATTTCATGGGTTCCAAGAAAAGCGCAGAGAGAGAGACAGAGTTAAAAAAACACCCCACCCCCACATCACATGTCCAACAGGCAGGACGATGCAAATTATTTCTTTTCAGACCGCCCCATTGTGTGTGGAAGGGGCGCAGGCTGACTAAAGGCAATCCATTCACTTAGTGTGACTGCCTCCTCGGCACCAGCCCAGCCCATCCCGGCTCCCTCCCCTGTCCTCTCCCGCAGACAAAGGCGCAGGATCGCCTTACACAAGCGCACCCCTCCACCCTCCTCCTACGGGTACACGTGGGTAGCCCCTATTTGAAGTGCCGAACTGGAAATAGTGGAGCAGCCGGAGAGCTTCAAATACCATAGCATCGCTGTAGGCTACTGTAACCAACGATCAATAAAGGTTATTTCATTCTAGGCATGTTCACGATCACAAACAACACTGAACGAGAAAGAACACCGAAATACTGCCTCAGCCAACATTTCCTGGAGCTTCTTTTATTAGCTTAGAAAGCTAGACGAAGTGAGATGTGAAAAGCTCGTCATAACCCAACGTGGCAATAAAAGGGTTAACACTACAGCGTGAAGAGCATTTCCGGATTCAGCTTCCTCTGAATGTTACTACTACTACTATTACTATTCATTCTGTAACTGTTTTATTACCATTCGCTCAATGAATGGATCTTCTCTTTCCACTCCTCCCCCCAGAAAACAATTAACAGTCTCGATGTGAACACCAGAAAGACACACGTTAATGGCACGTAGGCAAGCCTCCATCCCTAGTTCTTGTAAGCAACTTATTTCAAGGTAACAGAACAGATTGCTTACCTTTTTCAATCCCAAACGAAAGCTCCTTATGAAGCGACTTGTGCGTTCCGGTTGCCCTCTTCCTCAAAAATCTGTTGATCGAAAATAAAACAGAATCTAACCTTAATTACACCGTCATTACATGGTCTTAACACAAGAGCATTTGTGGATATAATCACGTTGGTCTGCTTAAATGATCCAATCAAACGAACGTGATTCAATCATGACTGTTCGATTTATTATAACCGTTTTGTACATTCGTCTGTATTTCACCTTGCCGACTGGCTCAGTTCAACAGCTTCTCAACACAATGCGATAATTCGAGAAGCCTGGTTACTTCGATGAAAAGGGCTGCTCAGAGAGAAATGTTTCACTTCCAAAAACGGGCTAGTAATCCGCCATAAATCGAGGAATTGTGAAAATACTCCAGTTTATACCGGTGGTTGCGATCGTTGCCCCGCGTTCCTCAAGTTCCAGGCTTCGGGAGTTTTTTTCTCTCGCTAGCCAGTATTCCAGCTTGTCCGACCGACGCTCCTATGCCGGCTGAGCAGTGTAGCCTGAACAACTGCTGTATGTCCAACTCGTCCTTTCTGTTATTATCCTCCTTTCATAAAATCTAACGAATAAATGACTCGTAAACAATCAACGAATTTACTGTCTGTATTTTTGTTGACGTTCAGTCATTTTTCTACCATACACTGCGGGTCTTGTTCTCGCTCCCGTAGGCAGGGATCGAATTGCGCCGTGGCTTACTGCTCTGTTTTAAAGGGACACGCTCTTTCTCTCTCTCCCC
>PYXC01000721.1:2115000-2122500 GCA_015244755.2 Tenualosa ilisha
GAAAGCTAAAAGAAGGTGAAAAGCTCTTGCACATGTAAGTAATTCCTCTTCTTTTTCCCTGACTCTCATTTGTCTTTTTTTAGGCTTCTCTCACTCTTTCTCTGGAGGGAGACGGCAGTCTGATTAATTGCCAATTAATGTTTAACGAGCTACAGCTGTTTTCAATTAACAGAGGAATCGCAGCAATCTCCCCACCAATGGCAGTTCAGAAAACTAACCCCTTCCACTACCACACAACACACACAGTTTAGCACACCCATACCACATACCTGCAAAGACTCACTCTCTCAGCAGACTACACACTCACCTTCACACATAGAATGTGACACACACACACACACACACAATCTCAAGTAAGTTCACACTGACACACTAGTAACTGGTGAGGATTCTGTGTTATGAATTTATAATGAGAACATATAAAAAAGAGGTGTGTGCATGTGTGTGTGTGTGTGTGTGCATGTGTGTGAGTGCATGTGTGTTTGTGCGCAAGTGTGTGTATTTCATGGCCTTTTCACACTCCATCTTTCTCTTTTTCATTAAAATCTGATACCCACACCCATCTGTTCATCATATAAAGACACAGAGAGAGAGAGAGAGAGAGAAAGAGAATTGAGAACAGGGGGCCATCACTCCATCAGTCTTTCTGCAACTGCCCAACCTACTTTCCATCTCTCTCTCTCTCTCTCTCTCTCTCTCTCTCTCTCTCTATCATTCATTCTCTCTATCTACTTTCCTGCTGCTTGTGTCTCATCTCACTCTGACTGTCCCATGAGCACTGCTTCCTTGCAGCATCTCATCAGGTGTGTGTGTGTGTGTGTGTGTCTGTGTGTGTGTGCTATTTGATATCGGCAGGGGAATCTCAGCCCATTTCCAGTCCCAGACTCTTCCACTAACCGGCTCAGTAGTGCATCAATAAACTATTAACACACACACACACACACACACACACACACACACACACACACACACAGTAAGAGAGAGTGTGTGAAAGAGAAAGACACATAGAAAGAAAAAAAAAGCTGTTTATATTGATGTTTTACAGAGACAGAAGGAACACACACGCGCGTGTGCACACACACACAAACAAACACACACACACACACACTGTTAGAGACAGGAAGATACACATTGAAAGAGAGCGCTGCTTTCACATACAGAGAAAAGTGTCTGTGTGTTTGCACACACACACACACACACGCACACACACACATGCACACAGCAGACAGAAGGTCTGCTGAGCTGGGAGAGCAGGTCTGTTCAGTCATAATCAACACCCAGCCCTGCAGCTGATTATGGCTGTGGAGCCAGTCATTACACACACACACACACACACACACACACACACACACACACACACACACACACACACACACACACACACACACACACACACGACAGTGAGAGACATACACACAGACAAAATATGCAGTGAGAGATAGCTGGACTTATAGAAAGAGAGAAGGCAAATACTCTTGAAAGTAGAACCTACAAAAATCCCTGCAAACTGCACACACACACACACACTTGTATGCATGAAGAATACCAATGGTCTTTTCCAAACAGACAAGACATGGATTCTAAATGCTTCAAACCAACAGAGTAGATTCTCATTCTCTGTATGCACATCAATGCACACACACACACACACACACACACACACACACGCACACACGCACACACACACACATAAAGAACAGCCAAAGCGCACTTTCCACACAAAAAATAGTCAGCGGATTCTTTCACACGCATTTCAAAGACATTCATCAAATTCTCTCTCTCAATCTCGGTCACACGCTCAGAAACACACACACACACACACACACACACACACGCACACACACACACACACACACACACACACACACACACACACACAGGCTGAAACAATAGTGACCTCTCAGTTAAGGGTGACCGGGAATAAAAAACCACAAGAGAAAACAGGAGCCACACTACTTCCTGTTTAGACTGCCGAATGTGTGTGTGTGTGTGTGTGTGTGTGTGTGTGTGTGAATGAAGGACACTATGACATCACTACCCCACCCCGATCCTGACAGCAATATCAATATAAAACCACAACATTAGACCAATCTCCACTCTGTGCTGTTGTCACGGAGATGCTTTTGTTGTTGTTGTTACTGGATGAGGCACAAGTCTACTACTGTTGGAGAGAAAGAGATAGAGAAAGAGAGAGAGAGAGAGAGAGAGAGAGAGAGACAAAGACAGAGAGAGAGAGAGAGAGACAGAGAGAGAGAGAGACAGAGAGAGAGAGAGAGAGAGAGAGAGAGGGTGGGGGGAGTAAGGATCAACATAAAGTAAAGAATGCAAAGAAAGAAAGAACAGACAGTAAAGAAAGAGGCAGTAAAATAAGACAGAGAGAGAGAAAAAGAGATATGAGTGTGTGTCTGTGTGTGTGTACGTGTGTCTGTGTATGTGTGTGTGTGTGTGTGTGTGTGTGTGTGTATGCTGGGTTTGCAGCTCCCTGCGGCCATGTTTTGTGCTGGTTTGGAATGTGGAGTGTGTGTCCTTCCCCCTCCCCCTCCCTTCTGTCTACCCCGCCCCTGCCTCTTTAAGAGGCTCAAGTTTGAACCTCCAGACAGCTGGTCTGGATCACACACACACACACACACACACACACACACACACACACACATGCATGCACACAGGGTGACACACACATACAGAAATGCGCACACTCATCCAGATTTGCCTCTACCTTCTAGCAGCCCCAGGGCAAAACAATGTGTGCAAACACACATACACACACACACACAGACAGTAGTGTGCAGCAGTGTGTGTGTGTGTGTGTGCATGCATGTTTGTAGTTTGACTTGTATTGGCTAATTTTCCTTTTCTGGAATGCAAAACAGGAACAACTTGCATGACATGATGGAGCTACAGAGAGGAGTGTGTGTGTGTGTGTGTGTGTGTGTGTGTGTGTGTGTGTGTGTTAATGCGACTATGACTTTGTGCTTGTGCGACTATGGTTATGTGCAAGTGTAAATATACTGGTGTTTGTTTTTAGTTCTGACGAATCAATCACACTGTTTTGAGTACATTTGATTGAAGTGTGTGAGTGTGCGGTTTGACTGCATAGGTGTTCATTCACATGCATAAGTGCTCTCCCTGCCTCCCTTTTCCTGCGTGTGTGTGTGTGTGTGTGTGTGTGTGTATGTGCGTGCGTGCATACGTGTGCACGCGTGTGTGTGTGTGTGCGTGCGCGTGCGGGCGTGTGTGTGCTTGCACACGCGTGCGCGTGCGTGTGTGTGGATGCTGGCTTATCCCAGGGTGAGAGAGAGGTGAAGGGGGTTTTAAAAGATATTTTTAGCCACACAGATTCTGCTCCTAACACAGAATTGCATGATAGAGGCCCACAGCAGTCATGAGCGCACACACACACACACACACACATACACACACACACACACACCACACACACACGTTCTAACACATATACACACAGTTTTGGTATACACACATTCACCACCATGATCAGTGCATTCTTGCCCACAGGTGTGTTTAGGCACATTGTGAGTGCCACGTTGACTGGAGATTTTCTACTCAGCAGAGAGTGAATGCGCTTTATAGATTAATGCCTAACTCACACACTTTCACACACACACACACACACACCACACACACGTTCTAACACATATACACACAGAAACACATACCAAAACTGCCTATTCACCAACATGATCAGTGCATTCACACACACACTTTCACACACACACACATTGACATACTGACAGCATGAGAACATAGAAACAGGGGGATGGAGAAATGTGTGCACGTAATATAAGCATGCTGTATTTGCAGTGTTAGTGAATAAATGTGTGTGTGTGTGTGTTGTGTATATGTATGTGTGTGTGCATCAGTAAGTGTCTGCATGCATGTGATGTATGCATTTTGTATGTACTGTGTTACTGAATAACTGTATATGTGTGAGCGTGTGTGTGGGTGGGTGCGCACATGTCTCATGTAATATTTGTAGTGTTACAGAATAGCTGTATGTGTGTGTGTGTGTGTGTGTGTGCGTGTGTGTGTGTGTGTGCGCCAGACACTCACTGAACAAACGCTGCAGGCTCTGGTTGCTAGGACACCTGCTTGCAGCACGTGCAGAGTCGCTCTGTGGGGTGTCCTGACCCCTGACCCTTGGGCAGAGTGACCTTTTGACCTTGGCGGTCGCCAGGCTTTTCATGTAACAGCAGCTAGGCAGTGACCTTTCAACCTTAACCTCTCTGGCCTCCCACCCTACCTCTACCCCCCTTGGTGAAGCCCCTGGGTTAAGCATTAAAGTGTTTACGCATCTGTGTGTGTGTCTATGTTGGACCCCTGACTGTTCTTTCTGAATGTGTGCATGTGTGTGTGTATGTGTGCATGTGTTTGCAGGTGTGCAGATCAATCACTCATCATCTGAGAAATTTTGAACAGAGAGAGTGTGTGTGAGTTTGTTTGTGTGTGTGTGTGTGTGTGTGTGTGTGAGAGAGAGAGAGAGAGAGAGAGAGTGAGAGAGATGGAGAAATATTTACATGTTACATGAGGGTTTCCTGATATCTGACAAACACTGTTACACCATTCCTATGACGACCATAACAAAAACATGGGACCCTTCTAGGATGTTAAAAGCCCTTAGAGCTGATCAGGGGAGTGGGAGAAAATGTCCTATGGATTCTATAGCTTCATGTCATGACCATGTTTGCTGAGCTGATAGGGTATGGGCGGAGCTTGACAATTCCCCACCCTCCGAAGTGGGGATTGACAGGAAATGTCTGAGGACCACAGCCCTAATCAAACGTTTTCCCTTCAAGTTTGACAGTAAAGTTAGCATCACTTCTGTTAGTGCCACAGTTCCTTCTTGACTTCTGTTAGTGCCACAGTTCCTTTTGACTTCTGTTAGTGCCACAGTTCCCTTCTTGACTTCTGTTAGTGCCACAGTTCTTCTTGATGGGACTGATAGTTGCCATTTTTGCCCCTTTTGCTTGATGTGTAGTGACTTTCCATTCTGCTCTGTCCTCACTGTACTCCACTTTGGTGTTGGTCACCTATCACTGTTTTTGTCGTGTGTGTATGTGTGTGTGTGTGTGTGTGTATATATGTGTTGTGTGTGTGTGTGTGTGTGTGTGTGTGTTGTGTGTGTGTGGTGTGAGATCCTCATGTGTTCATATCTAGCGAGTGGTGTGTCTGATCCTCATCCATGTTTGTAGGGTTCAGAGGCATTATGTGACACAACTTGTAGTATGTGTGGTAGTCTGCCATGTGTTTGTGGGCAGTTCCATTTTACCCATGTGACAGTACATGAGCAAACATTGTTATTATTGAAATATTTTGGGCAATGTGCTCACGTGACTTCTACAACAGAAAACAGCAAATCCTCAAATATCATATAATCACTTGCATCATGCAAATACCTGGCATTTGATTTGTGTTATGAATAAGAAAAAAACACTATTTATGAAATCTATCTATGAAATGCCCCTCTAGAGTAGCCAGGCAACCATTGCCATAGTAGCTCCACTCAATATTGTATTTTGCTACAGTACTACTCAGGAACTCCCCTCCGGCTTCTGTTTCCCGCCTATTTCATTTCAGCGTCTAATCAGCCTAAAGAGATTGAGGGCAGAACCAATCATTTTCTCAGAAAGTATCTGCCCACAGGAAGTAAACACATGCCTATTGAGAGTTGAGAGCTTTTGCACAAAGTGAAGCAAAAGTGTGTCTGGTCCACAAGGGCTGCTTCTAGAGCAGAGCACAAGCAGACCACCAAGATGTAGCGAGCTAGGCTAACTCACAGCTTCAAAGCATTATTGACAAGCATATTAGCTGCTGTATGTGGTGGTCCACCATATGCTCAGCAGGGGTCTATCTAACCAAGAAGTGGCTGTTGTGTAACTCACAGACCCCAGGCCACAAACCCACCACACACACAAGCAAGATCTAACACAGAAAGCAGGGGTGTGTAACTGAAGAAAGCAAAGCTTAAGAAACGAAAATGTAGAAAAAAGGAGATAGACAGAGATATAATCATGTCAATATTTTCTATCAAAACTGTTTTACACAGACACCATGCCACACACAGACACACACACACACACACACACACACACACAACACACCTTGGACTCAATGCATCTCTTTCTGGGTTGTTACTTTTTGCCACCCTTGGTGCCCAAATTTCTTGCAGACATCTGAGATCTAGGATCAAAATGCACACACACACACACACAACACACACACACACACACACACACACAAAATAAACCATACAGTGACCACACACACAGAGAATTAAATAAACTATACACTACACTACACACACACACACTCATGTTTTACCATGAGCGTACAGTACACAGTCCCTGGCTGAAGACTTGGCTGGGCTGAGGCTGAACACGAGCCCAGAAAGCACACAGACCCTATTAAACGCTGGCAGATCTGCCATGCAGACCCTATTAAACGCTCTGCATAAGCTGAATCAGCACACATTGCTAAAAGCAAAAAACCTTTTCAGACGCACACACACGCATACTCACAAGTATGCACCCATTTTTAAAACACACACATAGATTCTCCAGGAAGACAGACATGCCTGATCAGAGATGTGTGTGCATACACACACACACACACACACACACAAACTTTCCTTCCTTTTGAAGCGCACACTGTAAAGCTACAAGGTCCACTGGGAGCAAGAGGCTATGCCTGATGGATGACACACACACACACACACACACACACACACACACACACTCACACAGAGGTGAAGAGTTGTGCATGTGTGCCGAAGCATCTGGATTCTCTTAAGGGAGATACAAAAGGGTTAGTATATGAGGAGACTGAATATGGCATTGTGGGTGTGTGCATCTGTGTGTGTGTGTGTGTGTGTGTGGTGTGTGGTGGTGTGTGTGTGTGTGTGTGTGTTTGGTGTGCTGGGGGCGGTCATCTGGTCAGTGCTTTGATAGCTGGCGGATGTGGAGGACCAGACAGGGCAAAGACAGAGTGAAAAAGAGAGATGGAGAGAAAAGAGAGAGAGAGAGAGGGCGAGAGGGAGGGAGAGAGAGGAGAGAGAGAGAGAGAGAGAGAGAGAGAGAGAGAGAGAGAGAGAGAGAGAGAAGCCACTGTTAGATATACAAACACAAACCACATGCAGCTGTTCAACCCCTGCCTTTAACACGTGACACAACTAAAACACAAATCTCTCTCTTTCTCTCTCACAGACACACACCACGCGCGCCACACACACACACACACGCACATACACACATATTCATTCTTGCTCCCTCCCTCTTCTTCACACACACAGGAGTTAGATTTCAAGGGGTCACTGAGTTTGTGTCCAAGAGAGTATTTTTATGGTGGCTGTATATAAAAAAATATCTTGTAATGCTGTAGCTGTAATGGTGCACATGGACGTAGTGGCTTCTGTGCTGCCTCAAACACAAACACACACACACACGATACACACACACACACACACACACACACACACACACACACACT
>PYXC01000721.1:2125000-2130000 GCA_015244755.2 Tenualosa ilisha
TGTAAATGCAAACAGATTATATTTCAACAGTGTGTGTGTTTGAGTGTTGATCCAAAAGTGCTTTTTGTTGAAGTGTTACAGCCTCAGTCAGAGAGTGTGTCTCACAAGAGAGTGAGAGAGCAGGCTTTAGTGATCACACACACAATGTGTATGTGTGGCACCAATCAAGTTTCTTCTTCATCATGAACTGTGTGTGTGTGTGTGTGTGTGTGTGTGTGCGGAGGAGGAGGTAATTAAAACACTACAGGGTAAGTGTGTGCGTGTGGGTGCATAGGTGACAAACAACTGAACTGTGCATGAAAGCATGCCTGTGTGTGTGTGTGCCTGTATGTGTGAGTGTGTGTGTGTGTGTGTGTGTTTAAGTGAGAGACATTGCAGATGTAATTAATCCACTCTAAGGGGGACCACACAGACCTGTGTCGCCAGAGTGTCACTCTTGCTTGGGGTGGGGTATTCCTGTGTGTGTGTGTGTGTGTGTGTAGGGGTGGTGTTTGGCTGTGTTCGCTGTGGGTGGTACTATGTGTGTGTGTGTGTGTGTGTGTGTGTGTTTGTGTGTATATGTGTGTCTACAGGGAGACCATGTGCCACCAGTACTGATTCCTACAGTACAGGGTAGGGAGGTAGCCCAGCAGGGAGGTAGCCCAGAAGTATTTTGCGGTTTTCATGTGTGGCCCCACACGTGCACACAGACACACAACACACACACACACACACACACACACAAATGCTACAAGCATCCAAAAGAGAAAAACTGTGTACTGCCACACAGCGGTCACTAATGTAACTGTGTGTGTGTCTGTGTCTGTGTGCGTGTGTGTGTGTGTGTGTGTGTGTGTGTGTGTGTGTGTTTGAGACTCAAGCAGCTATCACAAAAATACACCTTGAAACAAGAGACAGAGTTAAAAAAAAGGAGTTATAAAGGACAGGATGGGACATAATGAAACAAAAAAAACATCTAGAGCAGAGAGAGAGAGTGAGAGAGAGAGAGAGAGAGAGAGAGAACAAGGGGAGGGAGATCTCTCCCTTGTGCCAGCTGGAAAGGCAGGCTGTGTGTTAAAAAAAGACAGAAGAAAAGAAAGAAAAAAAAGAGGGAGGTAAAAAAAAAAAAGAAACGAGTGCTGGAAGCAGCCCAGCTTTGTCCCTCTGGCCTCCCCTCTCCTCCACGGGCCCTCCAGGGGAGCGGCGTCTGGCACAGGCAGGCCTGCCGACCTCTCTGGCCCACGGCCAGCACTCGCACAGGGGCCACCGCACTCAGGAAAGCCCCAGGCTGCAGGGGGGGCATCAGGCCCCTAGGCACTCCAGCAGGCTGACCCAGGGGCAAGGCTTGATCACTCACACACACACACACACACACACACACACACACACACACACACACACACACACACACACACACACACACACACACACACACAATGCATGCATGTGGGCATGTTCTCAAAGATTAAACATACACACACAAACACACAATGCACACATATGGGCTCTCTAACACACAACACACACTCACATGTACATGTACAGACTCTCGATACACACACACACACGAGGGCATGTTCTCAAATAAGAAACACACTTACATCAACATGAGCTCACACCCCAAGACCTTCATTTACCCACCCACTTAAGCACCCACCCACCCACCATTCAGCCTGTAACCAAGTCACACAAACACACACACATGCACACACACACACACACACACACAAACACACCCATTGCTAACCCACAGCTAGCCCACAGCTCCCCAGACACAGGCAGCTGTTAGCTCCACATCGACCCTCCAATTAATATCCCACAATGCAATGCTACCGGGAGCCAGCCAACAGCCTCAGCTCCAGCCCTAGCCCTCTTTGCAGACACACACACACACACACACACACACACACACACACTTAAAGGCTAATGCACTTCCCAGCTCCCCCTTGAGCTCTGCATGGTGTTGGGGAGGCTTCAGTTCCACCCAAACCAGCGTGAAGAAGAACAACACCGCAGTGAAACTGGGCCCGTTCTAGTCCCGGCAGGAGAACCACACAGCACTCAGCGTTCTATGAGGGTTTCCTGCACCACATTTACTCATCATGGGATCAGATCTTATTGCCTACAGAACAGGGTAATGCTATATGTCATACTCCTCAGTTGCGCGCGCACACACACACACACACACACACGCACACGCACACACACGGCTAGAAGAACATACTGCAGCTAATGTGATGAAGTCATTCTACGGTGATGTGCTCTATGACTGACCCCAGATCTAAGCCCGGCTTCATAATTGGCTGCTTTGTGCCTGTTGCATTCTTGAGGGTTGAGGGTTTAGGGTTAGGGGCTACATTAGGATTCAGTGCATGTGAGTGAACAGGGGGAGAGCGAGGCCGTGACCAATGCAACCCCGGTAAGGACCAGACTGAGATCACAGCGCATTAGCACATCGCTATCCAAAGGACAGAAATGAGAACGCTATCTGCCACACACTTCTCCTCTCTTGATCTCTCCTGTGTATGGGTCACTACCCAGGTAGCTGAGGGAACCACGGGGGTGGGCTGGACGTGAACATTATCTCATTCTGGCAAACCCAAATCTTTCACAATTACATCATCTTTCAGTCTGTCTTCAAACACACTGTTGCATCATATCATGTCATACTAGTAAACACAAAGCTTTCACATTTACATCACATTACAATAATCACATCACTTAAATCATTACGTATGACATCATAATCTCTCTCCTCTTCTCTCACACACATACACACACACACACATGCAAAGAGATGATTTGGTGGGTGCGGGGGGATTTATCCAAGGCGTGGGTGGGGGCACTTTTCTCGGGAAGCATCTGTGAGTGATATTTTCACCCCGCTTGAGTGAGTTTTTACGTCTGAAGGAGTTTTCAATCAAGGTGTTTACCACAACACAACAAACGCTACAGAAAGATTGGTGTCGTCGACACGTGGGCCTGGAAAACCCCGTCGGATGATACCGCGATTAACAACTCGTCAAATTTCCCCCAATCTTATCATGAGACAGGGAGTCACTATGCAGACTACAGGCTCTCAGGAAGGCCCACAAATCAGTGAACATCCAGTAGTCTTCATCGTTGTCCCATTTTACAATGTTAGCGTAACCACAGACACACTGATGGTGCATCTCAGTGAAAGTGAAACTAAATTCTGGCCGTGACTTATCCAACGGCTTTCACAACTTATCAAACGTCATAGGTGAAAACATCACCTCCTTGCAGTTATAACAGTCATTCAATGACACATGGTGTGTGTGTGTGTGTGTGTGTTTGTTTCAGTAATGTGGACTCAGTGCTGTGAAAAGAGGCACTGCCCTCGCCCCCCCCACACCTTTACAGGAGTATTGGAGTTGGGTGAGGTGGTTGCGGTCATTTATGATCTGCCCCCATGTGTGCAGCTGTGTGTGGGTGTGTGTATGTCTGTGTGTGTGTGCGTGTGTGTGTGACAGGAGTGTGGTGGTGGGGACATTTATGATCTGCCCCCACGAGTGCAGCAGTGTGTGTGTGTGTGTGTGTGTGTGTGTGTGTGTGTTTGTGTGTGTGTGTGTGTGTGTGTAATGGGAGGGGGTCATTTACGCTTTGCCCCCATGTGTGCAGTACTAGCTGCCTGAGTCCAAAATCACATCTGGCCTCGTCCTAATCGACAGACTGATTAATATGAGGCACTGCCAACAGGAGGCACTCTGCCGTGTAATGTAATCCCACACACACACACACACACACACACACACACACACACACACACACACACACACACACACACACACACACACCTCAGTCACATACAGTGGGTGCTTGTGAAAGTGGCTGAGGTGGGGGAATTTCACGCTGGTTAACTGACTTACTGACTGAGGGAGGTAGGCTCTGGTGGAAGGCACATTTAGACGCAGCTGACACTGACCAAGGTGCACAGCGTATGACAGAGAGATGAGAAAGTGTGATGCAACAAAATAAACGCGTGCGTGTATGTGTGCGTGTGCGTGTGTGTGACTTGTTGTGAACAAAGACAGGCAGACTAGAGAAATACAATACAGATGTGGGTTAGTGTTGTATTCTGGCTTGAAGCTGGCTAACACTGTGTTTGTTGATGGTTCTGATTAGGTTTCTTAGCAGGTCCTCTTGTCCAAACAACTCACATTAGATCTGAATCAAAGACCAAAGAAAAGACATCAGAGATGGAGCTTTATGGACTGTATCCTTATATAAATTATATGTGGTCTGATATGGTCTTTACATTATTCTACTGAGACAAATAAAAATCATATCCATTTTCAATAAGACTTCACAGAATCAGGAGTATGCAAGAAGATTGATTATTTTAACCTATCCAGACAAATGCTAGCCAGTGGACTGTGAGGAGATGCAGTATAATATGCTGAATATTACTAAAAAAAATGTGTTCGACGTTGCTTACTACTGCTTACTACCTCTCTTCACCCAAGCAGTGTTTGTTCAATAACTCTTCCTCCTTTATCAATGTACACACTGATCTCGCAGTACATTATAGAATCCATAGAGTGAAACACATGCAGTATAGACTTCCACTCCCCACTGGCTTCTCCTGTAGTAGAAATACTGAAATGTAAAACAGTACAATCTGTCTCCATTCATCTTCTCTGTCTCTCTCTCTCTCCCTGTCTTCTCTTTGTCCAACTCTCTACCTCTCCTTCTCTCTGCCAGAGGCGGTGTTCTGGTGGAGTATCATATCTGTGTTGCCTTGGCAATCTAATCACACACAGTTCTATAGGCAGTGCGTTTCCTGGAGACCAGTGCCATAAGTGTTTGCTGTTGCTGAGGATTACATCATCGGGGAGCATCACTTGTAATCGAGGAGCCTTGGGGAATGAACAAATGCATGGCTATCTGTGTGTGTATTGTGTGTGTGTGTGTGTGTGTGTGTGTGTGTGTGTGTGTGTGTGTGTGTGTGTGTGTGTGTGTGTGTGTGTGTGTGTGTTTGTGTGTGTGTGTGTGTGTGT
>PYXC01000721.1:2132500-2140000 GCA_015244755.2 Tenualosa ilisha
GTGTGTGCGTGTGCGTGTGGATATGTGTTAGTAGTCAGCATCACAAGCTCTGCTACTACATACAAGGATCTTAGGAGCTTTACCGACTCTCTTTGTCTCTCTCTCTTGCTCATGCGCGTGTGGACACACACACACACACACACACACACACACACCACACACACACACAGTAAGTTGATCTGTGATAGTTTCTGAGATCTCTGTCTCTCTCTCTCTCTCTCTCACACACACACACACACACACAAACACAAACACACACACACACACACACTGTAGGTTGATCTGTGATCATTTTTCTCTCTCTCGCTCACTCTCTCTCTCTCTCTCTCAGTAGGTTGATCTGTGAAAATTCTCTGAGATCTCTCTCCCTCTCTCTCTCTCACACACACACACCACACACACACACACACACACACACACACACACAGAGTAGAGCAGAGTAGAGTAGGCTGATGTGTGACAAGCGGAGTCTTGAAGTATACTGCGGCGGAGGCTGAGCCACTGCACTCATTCTGGCATCGCCGCACGGCGCACGTGCCACAGGACGGGATGGGGCGCGTCGCCTCGCCTCGCATCACCGCGCCGACACAACTAGGCTACTCGGCAACGGCGTCTCGCCACAGCGACACCAGGGACGCGCGCAGATGAGACGACCACACACACAAACACATGAGAATGACAAAATCGTGTGACTGCAGATGTTGAAGAACAGTTAGGAAGAGAGTCAGGAAGAGAAAGAGAGAGAGTGTGTGTGTATATTTGTGTGTGTGTGTGTTTGTTAGTGTGTGTGTTTGTGTGTGTGTGTGTGTGTGTGAGTTACTAAATACTCAGTGAACAGTGCTGACAGACCGTGTGCTGAAAGAGAGTGAGTGAGTGAGAGTGAAAGAGAGAATGAGAGAGAGAGAGATAAAGGTGGGAGATGGAGGGAGAAATGGTGACAGGGATAGATGGGGAGTCAAACACTATGAGAGAAGCAGGAGAGAGCCAGAGAGAGAGAGTGTGAGAGAGAAGGATTGACTGTAAGAGAGAGAGAGAGAAGAGGACAAAAGAAGGGATGAAGAAACAGACAGACAAGAAGAAAAAAAAAATGGACAGACAGACAAATGAACATCTTGACACAGACATATAGACAGACAGACAAACAACCATCTAGACATACAGACAGATAGCCAGACCAACTAAATGAAAGAGATGTTTGAGTCATTGATGTGCACTCCAGGTATAGGAGAGGAGTCTTTGTTAGGGACACATGTACTTGGAAAGATAGCACAACAACTAGTGAGACAGATAATAAGAGAGAGAGAGAGAGAGCAGTACACATGAGGAAAAGAGGGAGAGAGGGGATATAAGAAAGAGAGAGAGAGAGAGAGAGAGAGAGAGAGTGTGTGTCCCAGAGAGAAATGTGACTAGATTTTGACTCGTCTACAGAGTCCTGTCAGCCGAGTGTTTTAAGATCTTCTCATCTCCTACACACACACACACACACACATACACGCACACACACACACTCTCTCCCAGTTGGCCTGTAAGCTCTGTCAGAAGACACACAGTCCCTCTTTCATGTAGTGAACGAATCAAACCCGTCTGTCATCCACCTTCTTTTTCCCCCCTCACTCATCAGCTACCTCTTCTTCCCAACCTCTCACTGCTCCCTCTCTCTCTCTCTCCCTCTCTCATTCCCTGTCTCTCATGCTCTCCTCCGTTCAGTTGCACCCCTTCTCTTTTTCTCCCTCTCTCTTTCACATTCTCTGAATCTCTCTGTCTCTCTCTCTCTATCCTCCATCTCTCTCTCTCTTTGTCTCTCTCAACTAGGAGAAGCAGAAAAATCAAAGCAAGTCCCAAGAGGTATGTTACAACCCTTGCTGCAGTCTCATAACACACACACACACACACACACACACACACACACACACACACACACACACAAACCTCTCTGTTTCTACTACTTCTTATGTGTGCCATGTCTGTGTGTGTGGTGTGTGTGTGTGTGTGTGTGTGTGTGTGTGTGTGTGTTATGAGACTGCAGCATGTGCACAGCTTCATAATCTCTACAAGAGTCTCTCCAGGGGTCCAGCCTAGCATTTCTCATCAGCATTAGCTGTAGCGGTGTGCCTAACTTCTTTCATTTGAGTACACTGGCACATCACTGAAGTGCACCCAAGACATTCAGTTTTGGCGTCAGTGGGGTCAGAGGTCGGAGTCAGAGCTGATTACAGGAAGATTATGGATGGGTTTTCACAGAGGTCTGAACACAGACAGTGTTGATCAAAAGAACTACTAGAAATTTCCATAGATGTTTGATCTCATCTATGGTATCACACACAAGTGTGTGTGTGTGTGTGTGTGTGTGTGCGCGCGTGCATTCTGCAGGGCAAGTCAGTGTCAATATACATGTGCAACTGTGTGACCAATGGTACCTGCACTGGGCTGTATAATGTGCATCCTGGAGTGTGGCTCACAGTACTTTGAAGTCTGTAGGGTCCATAGCATGAAATACACATTTTCTTTAGGTTAAAGGTCAATGTATTTTCTTTAGGTTAAAGGTCAATGTATTTGCTGCATGTTTTCATATGATGAAATACATGACTTGTTTCTTTCTGTCCAGTGACCTTGATATTTCTTCTCCATCCCCCGACACACACACACCACACACACACACTTTTAAACACACACACAGACACACACACAGACACACACACAAGCACAAGCACACAGACACAAGCGCACGCACGCACGCACACACACAAACACACACACACACACACACACACACACACACACAGACACAAGCGCACGCACACACACACAAACACACACCGATGCACATACAAACACACACCCACAGACACACACACCACTGTCTGGTTTGCTCAATTCCATCAGCTCGAAATGGACAGAGTAATCATCTGTAAAAGTGTCACCACTCCTCCCTCCTGCCTCTCCTTTACTCCTTCTATCCCCCGTGTTCTCTCACCCTCTTTCAGTCCTCTCTCTATCAGTCTTCCATCTCTCCCTCCTCTTTCTCCCTACTCCTTTTGTTTTTGGTCAGTCTCTTTCTTTCAGAGTTCTTTTTCTCTCACTCTCTTCTCTCTGTCTGTGGAGGAGGAGTCAAAGTCTGGGTGGGCTGTCAATCATTCTGGCAAAGGGGTGGAGAGAGCGGGACTCTGGCTGTCAATCACCCTGCTACAGACTTTCTCGGAAGTTAGATGCATACTCCTATCTCCTGTGTGTGTGTGTGTGTGTGTGTGTGTGTATGCGCACACACATGTGTGTGTGTAATGTGTCTGTCTGTGTGTCAATGTCATCTCCCAGTATATCATCCATCTTTCTATCTGAATGTTCTTTTCACCTACTAGGCACACACACACACACACACACACACGCACCCACGCACGCACACACACGCAGACACATTTCCACAGACCCACCTATAAACAGACACAACAAAAACAAAAAGAGTGAACCAAAAGTTTTTTCACTTACCAAAGTTTTCTCTGTTCTCATGTAAAATTTACCAACATCACCGCCCCCGCAAGATACACACACACACAAACACACCACCACACACACCACGCACACACACACACACACATATACACAATACAGTAAAAGATCTCTTACCGCTCTTCTTTCTTCTCTGCTTCTCTTTTTTCCCTCTCTTTCTTCCTCCTCTTCTCCTGAGGTTTGGAGAGACTGTATGGGAGGCAGGATTGGTGCAGCTGAACACCTTTCTAGGAACGACAGATAAGGAGACAGGGGTGGAAGAGAGAAGAAAGAGGGGGAGAGAGGGAGGAGGAGAAGGGTGAAGATGGGGATGGCAAAGAAGACAAGAGAACTCAGTTAGATCAGACAGACAAGCCTGTGTGTGTGCGTGTGTGTGTGTGTGTGTGTGTGTGTGTGTGTGTGTGTGTGTGTGTGTGTGTGTCCAGCCTGAATCACAGAAGGTCTCAGGGGAATGTGTGGCTGTGAGTGTGAGAAGGTGTGAGCGAGCAAGTGAGTAAGTGTGTGTGTGAGTAAGTGTGTGTGTGTGTGTGCGTGTTTGCAAGTGTGCCTGTCTGACACTGCCTCCACATTTCACAAACCTGACTAAATAGCAAGGTCTTGTACACCCTGACAAGATGACATTTTATGTGATAACTCTCCCAGTCTCTCACATACTCACTCCCTCTCTGTCACACACACACACACACACACACAAATTGTAATGAGCGAACTTCAGGGAGGAGAGATCCAGCTAGGAAAAAGTGTTTGATCTCATCTATCGCATCAGACACACACACATACACACATACTCACACACACACACACACCCACACACTTCTGTTAAAAGGGATCCAGCTAAGACAGAGTGTTTGATCTCATCTATGGTATCACACACTAATACTGACACACACACACACACTTGAATACACTACAAGACTCCTTCCCCATCTTATAGTTGCTCTAGTAGTATTGTTTTCAGATGAAAGACAATCACACGTGCGCCGCTCCTCCTCCACCCCTTCTTGCTTTCTCCTCTCTCTCTCTCTCTCCTTCTCTCTCTGTTGCGCACTCTGATGAAGTGGATTACTGAGGCAGACAGTGGGATGAGGACACAGATGTTTTTTGTGTGTATGAGTTAGACAGTGTGTGTGTGTGTGTATGTGTGTGTGTATGTGTGTGTTTGTGTGCCCATGTTCATTTGCTGTAATGACTCTCCAGCAGACACCACTTCTGCGCTCTGTACACATCTCTAAGTCTCAGATAGCACAGACACACAGACACATACACACACATAGTGGGACAGCGTGAGAGAGGGAAAGGAGGAGAGAAGGGAGGAGAGGAAGTGAGAGTGAGAAAAGCAGGAAGAGAGGGCATGGAGTATGAAAAATAAACGACAGGAAGAGAGGGCACAAGAGGAAAAGAAAGAGAGAGAGAGGGGTGTGGGGGAGGAAAAGTAGGAGGGTGAGAGAAAGAGAGAAAGAAGTTCCATTGCTTTGAGTATGTGTATGTGTGTGTGTGTGTGTGGTGTGTGTGTGTGTGTGTGTGTGTGTGTGTGCTGCTACTGATGGTGTTACATTTTGGCCTCAGCCACAACAGCCTCCTCTCATTCTCAACAGACCTCCATATGCTTTAGGCCTTTGGGATTTTGTGTGTATGTGTGTGTGTGTGTGTTTGTGAGTGTGTGTGTGTGTGCAGTCCCTTAGGGTGCTGGAGCTTCTGGGCTTGAGGGGGCCACTCAAAAGGGCTGTGTGTACGTGACACACTGCGCATAGCCAATGCACAGCACTTCTATTTCACACACTCCATTTCTCCTTCTCTCTCTTGCTTTCTCTCTGTCCACACACACACACTAAAGAGCAGCATAAAATATTCAGTGAATTTTTCGACATGTGCTCTTTCCCCCTTTGCACGTGTAGAAGTGCAAAAAAAAAGAAAGAATGAGAGAGAGCGCAGGAGGAAGGAAGGAAGGAGAGAGAGAGAGAAGGGAGAAGGAGGAGGAGGAGGAGGGAGTCAATGAGGGCAAAGGAGGAACTGGGTAGAACAAGCAGACAGACAGAGAGAGAGAGAGAGAGAGAAAGAGAGAGAGAGAGAGAGCGAGAGAGAGAGGGACAGAGAGAGAAAGAGAGAGAGAGCAAACCAAGCTGACTCCTATCCAAGCAACTCCCCTTAGCAACAGCCACAGCAGTGGCGGTGCTCCATTGGCCGGCTGACAGCACGCATCACAATCCCATGAAGGGGTCTTCCACCAATCAGGTGGCAGGGAGCTGGGGAGCTGGGCTGGGAGAGCTGCAGTTTGGATTCCATGCTCACCATGGCAACAGAGGCTTACGCCTGGCCTGGAGGAGGCCTGCGAAGCTTTAACCTGTCCGTCAAGAGGGCCACGGCCAAGTCAAACACACACACACACACACACACACACACACATACACGCAAACACACAAACACACACACACGCTTGCGCAGTGAATGCACGTGCCAAACACACAAACCACAGTAAATAAAAACACATCGGCACACAAACAGCACAGCACACATAGACACACACAGATACACTGTACACACACAGGCCCACACATGCACGAAGACACACACGTGCACAAACCACACACATACACATACACACACACACACACACACACACACACACACACACACACACACACACACACACACACACACACACACACACACACACACACACTCACACACACAGAGCAAATACTCCCTCAAGCACTCCCTGCCCGTGTAAACATTCCCATTCCTTCCCACTGTAAAGAAGTCATCCAAACCAAAGACTACATTCACCTTTCCCGTCATGGGGCACAAAATGCACCTGTGAGGTTCTACATAACTGGCTGGTTCCTCCATATACTCCAATAGAACCCTGCTGATGGTTCTCCTTACACAAACAACAGATCCAAGAACCACTAGAACTAACAACACTAGAACAAACAACAACAACTATGACAACCTTTTCACTGAAAACCTCTTGGCATCTTGCTGGACAAGTAATCAGTACCATCACCTAGAAGTTTCTAGAACTTATAAAAGATTTATCTCTCAGAAAATCCCATCTCGGGGTGTCTTATGACACCAGACTCTTGGAACTCGGCCTAGTCCTTAATCTGATCCAGAATCAGCATCTCAATCATTACAGAGATGGGCTGGGTCTAGGCATTCTATCGTGCACTTACACATTGTTCTCTAAGAATAATCTTCACAACATTCGTTGGGCTTCTCGTGACATTTTCTAAACATTCTCACATAGCGTTAAAACATGGATCACACACAAATCTGTGAGCTCCTCCACGACATTCTGCTTTCTGGAAATGGTCCAAAAACCATAACATTTGTAACATTTGTAAGTGGGACTTCTACAAACTCCTTAGTGAAATTTTTGGGAAACACAACCAGATTTTCTGGTGGAACCTCTGAGATCTGTTCCCAACTGGTTCTTTACGCCATTTCACACACAGACCAAATCTCTTTTAAGGAGCCAAAGTAATGATTTAAAGGAGCTAAAGGTAATACTTTTCTGTGAAACAGCAACAAAATATGAATGACCAACTATACTGAAGTTACAGTATGTCAGAGACACCTAGGCACTGCCAAAGACTGTTATATCAGATGCCTCCAGCACCGTGTTGTCCACAGAGCTACTGTAGTTAGCTTGCTAGCTGGCTTTGGCAAGTAGCTTTGGCTCTTCCTCTGAGAACTGGACAAAAACGGGTGGCAGCCTGTCCCTCAAACAATAACTGAAAGAATTTTCCAGAAGCAGTGGCTGGGGGCAGGGCGTAAGCTACCTCTCTGGCATGTTTGGTTTGGCTCTCACATATGATGAAGGTTGTTTTGGGCAAAAGTGTCTGAAGAAATGCAAACACAAACATGAATAAACCTGATTTCATTCAGCGTCGCTGACCACTTTACCTGATGCACGGGATTAGAGATTATCATCTGGCTCTCGCTAGAGGCCATTCATCCCACAGCACAGTGTCCATCATCTCGCTGGAGGTACAT
>PYXC01000721.1:2147500-2161307 GCA_015244755.2 Tenualosa ilisha
GAAAGAGAAGTTTGATAAATGCGAAAGCCAATAAAAAGACAGAAGGAGGGAGAGAAAGAGAGAGAGATATTTTTATTTTTTCCCAAGTAGGCTACTCATAGAGGTGAGGTGATCCTACCTCAGCCCTGTTTGCAGAGTGATTCTGGAGTCTGAAATATGACGGAGTAATGGAGATATCAGGACAAAGACACATTTCAACTTTGAAAAGAGCTTGAAAACATAACAGAATGACTCAGTGTTCAAACATTCTTTTCACTCTTAGCATAGCACGCACACACACACACACACGCACACACACACACACACACACAGACCAATGGAGGTAGCAATCGGCCAGAACGAACAGGACCAGGCTAGTCAAATAACACATAGGAAGACGAGGATAGTATTTAGTATGTTTCTGCATGTCTTCATTGGTACCCATCATCACTGCATTAAAGTCTCTCTCTCCCTCCCTCCCTCTCTCTCTCTCTCTCTCCCTTCCTCTCTCTCTCTCTCTCTCTCTCTCTCTCTCTCTCTCACACACACACACACTTCCAAAAATATAGACAAAGAGACGTATGCAATCACACACACATTTACAAACTATTCAGCTGCAGCTTCGTGGCAGTATACACACACATCTGTGCAGACACACACACGCATCAACACACACACAGACACACAAAGAACTGCTGAACACACACTTTGATCTTTACACACACACACTGACAGACATAAACCAAACTAGCCAGACGCAAGCATAAAAACACGCAACAATACCCACTGACAGACAGACCCACCCACCCACCAACCCACACACACACACACACACACACAATGGAACACACAACCTCATCTGTCTGTTTATTTTCTACACTCCTCAGAAACCCCACATTATCCACATCTATAGTACATCTGCACGCACCCAATCATGCATGCACGCACACACACACCCACACACACAACACACACACACCCACACACACACACAACACACACACATCCACACAAACATTCAACCAGACCCAAATTGCTGTTGTAGACCCAACAAATGTCACTCATACCTATACCCAGAAGGTGTTTGTCAGAGCTTGTCAACAGCCTCTTAGCAATCTACTCAGACACACACACACACATACGGACACACGCTAACCACACACACACACACACACACACACACACACACACACACACACACACCAACTCTCAGCATGGTCAGCAATCTACTTAGTTAGTTGTTGCTCAACAGTCTTTGTCCAGACAAATGACACATGAGATAAGGGAAGTCCTATTGTAAGTTAAGACCATCCTTAGTCTGGAGCACCCTGAAACACTCTCAGACACCCAAGGGTGCTCCAGAGAGCATAGGCCAGGCCCATGGCAGTTGTGCTCTTTCTTTCTCCAAAGGACTGCACTGAAAGATGACAAACAGCTATGTGTGTGTGTGTGTGTGTGTGTGTGTGTTTGTTTGGAGGGGGGGGGGGGGGGGGTACAGATGCCCAGAAAAGGCCAAGACCATTGATTGGTGATTTTTGACCCCCTGGGCTTCCATATGGGCACAGAACATTTGAGTGTTTTTTTTCTCTCCCTGTTAACCTCCTGTCCACTGCCCTCGCCAGGGGTTGGAAACAACACTGCCCCTCTCTCTCTCTCTCTCTCTCTCTCACACACACACAGTGTAAATATTTATCAGAGCTTTTGTCTGCTGGGCCAATGTCCCCTTCTCATAGGGACAGGGTGACCTGGGAGGCATGACCCACTAGGGCAGCCTCTAACATCCAGTCTTTTGCCCCATAACCCCTTCAGTATTCACACAGAGTGTGTGTGTATGTGTGTGTGGCATATTGCCAATATTTGACAATATAGTTTCTTTATGCTTTTTTTACATGCTGTGCACACACAGTTTTCAATGGTACTGTGAGTAGCATTTTTAAGTGTAGTGTGTTTTTAAGTGTATTGAGCTGCATCAGCTATGCATCATTTAATAACATTTAATTTACATTGTTGTTGCATCAACAATGTAATCAAATGGGTTCAGAAAGGCTTACCTGCCCAGCATGATGTTCTCCGCCTGAGGGAGATGTGGACCGAGAGACCCATGGCAGAGGGACATCTGGAGGTCTGAGAGGAGCGGAGGGCAGACTCTATAAGGGAAGATGGGATTTGTTTGAAAAAATGATGAGGGTACAATGATTATTGCAAATGATAGAAAACAAACAACAACAAAACAACAACAACAACAAAATATTTTGCTTATATGCTTAGATGCTGCCAAAGGCCATAGTGATAAGCTTTAACAAAGACATCATCCATCATGTCACTGCTCTCTCTCTCTCACTTGGCTTGTTCATGGTGTGTGTGTGTGTGTGTGTGTGTGTAGGGGGGGGTGACCTTGAATGAGTTGTGGCCAAGCAATCCAGACTTACCCTCTTGGGAAAGCTGATTGGCCATCTGGTCTGCCACTCAGAGGGAAGAGCAACTCCATGATTGGCTGTCATGGTCCTGGGACAAACTCACTGACCCCAGAGCAGCGCTGCTGAGTGTGACGGCCCCTCTGCTTCATCAACATGCAGGTTTGGTTGCTGTTCTCTGCAAACACCCAACAATGGAGCGGTGAGCTAATCAGTGCTTGGGGTTTCATGTCTCCTTATTATATTTCCACTCAGCAGAACAGTAGGACCGGAGGGCCTTCTATGTGTGCACTAAGGTGTTTGCTTAAACAGACTTGTTCTTGTTTTTACAGCTTAGAAGGGAATATGGTAACCTATAGACAAAGCACACAATGAGCAGAGAGCTCCCCCTTCAGACAAAAGGTGAGAGAGCGATGGGTGCTTGACTTAAATTCAACACAATGGAAACACAGGTGTCTATTCTATCTTTTGAACGATACCAGCGACAATGAATTAGCAGATGATGCTAATATTAGCTGCCTGAAGAAAGTCACAACTGTATTCATCACAGAACCTCAAACAGAATCAGTTTTAAGCTTCATCATCAACTGTCTAACAAGACCCAGAGATAGGATCTTCTTTGAAGGGACAAACTCGATTATACCACAAACCATCATTAAATCATCTCAATACAACAGTTTTCAGTCAAATAGCACAGTATAAGAATTCAATTTGCCAATGGACTGGACTGAACCCACTAAAGAGGTATCCAGCACTAGCTCTGTAGGTTTTTCAGCCCATGCTCAATAGTTCTTACCATCAAAATTGTAACTAACAATTCTACATGTTCCTTTTACTCCAATAAGCTGTGGCCACCTTAATAGTATATACTACATTTTTGGCCTAAGCATGTTTTCTGAAGCAGTGATGGCTATATAGTTGCATATTTGTTATAGTAGTTTGGAACATTTAATCGTTTGCACAGCAGAAATCTATATTCAAACACTGATCAAACAACGGTTGTCACAGGACTATTTCTTCCGCAGAAAAAAACTGAGGAACTAAGATTCATGTGAGAATTGATTGATAATGAATCGGACGGATAAGCAGAATCGGCAAACACTGACATTGATCAAATGAATTCCCATCCCCTTGACCCGAATGTCAGGCAACTCTAATGCGTTGGAATGACTTTTCAGCAGATTGCAATGGTCACCAATTAGACACTATACAGCTGCTGTCAGTAAAATACTGACAACAAGGTGTGTAAACACCAATTCTTACATTGTGTATGCTTTACAACCCAAAGGTAAACGCCTGACTGCAACTTCTCAAATACTGGTGGTTTGGTGCCACCTTGTGGGGTACATATCAACATCTCAGTCAACCAGTGACATTCATACATACATACATACATATATACACACACACACACACACACACATAAATAAATCAATCAATAAATAATCGTAAAACAATTTCGTTCTCTTTTATGGTGTTTTTTTTTTTTTTTTTTCTTTTTGAAGGTGTAAGGATTACACCTAAGGAAGGTGTTGGATGACATCACTTTGGTTTCTGTTTCTAACCAGATGCTTTTGTACAAGGAAACATACATTCCATTCACAGGCAAACCAGGGGTCACTTTGGAGTCTCTTTGATGGCTCATTACAGGGTGAATGACGACTCTTTAGGCTGCCTGTATATATATATATATATATATATATATATATATAGCTCCAGAGGTAAAAAAACTCCACCCAGAGTTGTGCTATTGTCTGGAGGACAGACGGCTCCCACTTTTTCATCTCAACAAAGACCTTTTCTTTTCTTTGTACTCAAAGAACCTTGGGCTACGAGATATTCCCTGAGTGTGATACTTGTGTATTATAGGTTATAAATAGTTCTATCTCAACACTTGAAACTGGATCATATGGGCCATGTTGGAATGGAGTTTAAATGTTAATCACTACTACTACTCACTACTACACTTACTTACTCACCATTACTGACCACCATTCCCCCCTCTCTCTCTTCTCAACACCTCTGTAGTCTGTCTCTCCTCTTTGTACCTGCTCTTCTCTCTCTCTTTCTCTCACACGCACTTCTTTCTCTTTCACTATTGCATGATTTCTCTCCCCTTCTATTCCAAGATGTTTTACTAAGAGTGCTGTTTCACCACAGTGCCGCCAAAGGTGTGATCTGCATTCTAAGGTGTGTGTGTGTGTGTATGTCTATGATTTCTCTTACTAGCTGCAACCTCTGTTTCTTAAGTCTCTGCTCCAACCATTACCTTCATAGTTCATCATACTAACCTCACAAGTATAGGCCAGTGTGATGGTGTTTACAGACACCTAATGCATAGGCCTACATATCATTGTGACCATGCCATGTGCTTTTATATTGCAAAACTGTGTCTTATATACTGTATGCAACACTAAGCTATCCATCATTTGTAATTGTGATTTTGTGCATTTCTTGGGGCTGCTGTGTGTACTTCTCATGGAACAGTGGCTGTTAGTCGTCCTGGACAAAACTTTCCATTCATTTGCATTGTGATTAACACAGCAGCCACATGTGGCGCTAGCAGATTTGCACGCTAACTCCTGACAAATCTGGACAAGTCGCTTGGACAACATGGGCGCTGGTATTTCCCTCATGTAGGTGGTGCAGGCTGAGCAGCTCTAGTGTGCCCTTCACACGGAGAAACACCAGAATATTACTGCCAAACAGAACACATAACCAACACCCATCAGCTCAACTGTCAGAAAACTTTTTCATTACAGTATCAAAACTGTAAAACTATTTTGAATAGAATTTAACATACAGAAAGCATATCTGCAGGCATTGTTAAACATGTTGTACTAACAGGTGTAACAACAGTGCAAGAGCCTACAATCAATGGCATTTATTTCTTTACTCATTTATTTATTTGAAAAAAAAAAATGCAAATTTGTACAAGTGTCATTTAACAGTGACAATGCATGACAGTCTATGCGGCGGGATGTGATCTTTTCAGGTGTTACTGTCTCCATCACTGTGTGTGTGTGAGAGAGAGAAAGAGAGATGCAAGGATCAAGACGTCATGTTAGACTCTCTCTTGTCAGTTGATGATCCATCACAACAAGCTCCGACACATATTAGACTACTACTGATCACTGACTTCAACCAGCAACAAAGATTGAATTTTGATCACACTTGTATCAATATCATTCAACAAAGATTTAAAACATAGAAAACAGTAAGTCCTTAAATTAGTATTCCAACCATGTATTGACACAATCAATAACCTACGGAGCCCATCACTGATAACACAAACACTAAAATACAGACAGTAAGTAACTCGTGGTGCACCTCCCACCTCTTCCTCAGACCAGTATACTGAGAGCTAAGCGAGAGCCAAGGGACATGAATTAGTGGTGCCGTGGTGCCCTCTTGTGTTCAATTTGGTTCATTACGCCTACTACGCAAGGGGGCGGTGACAGTGAGGAAAGCGAGAGGAGTGGAGGATGAAGAAAAAACAACAGAAAAAAATTCAAACGTTCTTCCTGGAAATTCTATGAACCCGCCACAACTTCACCACATGACATTTCAGAAAGAAAATGCGACACTCCTTCTCTACTACCAACAGGCCCCGATTTCATTCAATGGCCGCGGTTGCTTCACAAATAATTATTTAAATACCCACCAGGTTTACACCCCAGATCTTACGCGGTTTTACAAACCAAAGCTTTTGTAGATTACGGATTTATTAGATTTAGCCTACGAGAGTCGTCATTTAGTTAGCGAAAGAGCGTGTGGGCTGCTCTTCTTAGGAACTGCAACACACCAGTACCCCCCAACTCCTACTCATTTCCCGTAAACCAAGAGTAACTGTATGAGATCATCAGTTTCCTTAGAAGCAGCCGGAGAGTCCAAGTTTCTACAAATTAGATAGCTACTCATACGACACGCAAGCACACCAACTGCTACGTCCTTCTCCAAATCTCTGGCGCAGTGAAAGCTAAGTTTAAATGAATGGGGGAAAAGACGCTGCGCTAATTTAAAAGGCGGCGGGGATTCTTCATAACAATGAATTAAGGCGATTAACAGCGCAAAAATGACATTAATCAATGCGCGCACCAGAATGGATCGGGTCGGATTTACTGGAACGTTCCACATTGTGTAGAAGCAATAGCATCCTGTGGTGTAAGTACCTGTTATTGGTGCGGATGCAAAAGTGTAAAAAGTCCTTTGCCGCTCTCTTACCTGCTGCCAAAAGACAGAGTGTGACTGGGAGGTGCCGTGTCCCTTTCCATAGCGTGAAATCGTCCAGTGTTGCATCCCAAAAAGACGATTATGTCACGTACTCTCCTCTTCCCACCCGAATGGACGCCTGGAGAGGCACGCAGCAGGAGCATGGTCATGTTTGAAGGTTTAATTAGCCTATGCTTTCCAAATCGATACGCATGTTTCAAATGACGGCGTGAGGATGCACTTCTACACGCGCAGATACATTATGAAACCGAAGGAAAATCTGTAACCGTTATCGTGGCTTGTTGCAGTTATTTCTTGTCAAAAACGTTTTGTCATTTAAGTCAAACATGATCACAAAAATTGCCACACGATTTTTTGTTAAAACGGCGGACAAGTGGTGTCTGACGCGGAAATCCGCGCAAGCTGGACGAACGCGTTCGCATGTTCAGGAGCCATGAGGCGGTTTGTATCTGAGATCTGCAGCCGCAGATAGGCAGCCAAAGCAGCGGAGAGAGGATTTGAAATTGCGCAGTTTTAATTCCATTGCAACGCTGGCACTCCGTTCCTCTTCTTCTCCTTCTTGTCGTCTCCCTCTCCGCTCTTTCGGGCGCTATTCCTTCCTCCTCCCTCACCCTCTCTCTCACTTTTACTCTGGAAGTCTCTTCCCTCCCTCATGCAGGTTATTTTCGGTGGAAGAGTCTTGGACATGAGTGCCCCGCCTCCACACTCATTGGGAAAGCACGGGAGGCTGTGACTTCCAAAAAATTCCACCATTTCTTCGTTCTCTCCGGGAAACGGCCGGGATTAACGCGTAGCGACTTCCTTAAATGCAGTCAATCCATGGAAACAAGGGAGTCATCTACTCGTTACACATGCATTTTGTGTTTGAAACATTGTTTCACTGTACGAATCCAGTCCAAGTCAATCCCTCACGGAATTGACATTTTAGGCTCCTGCACTCAAGTCTGGCATTTTGGAATTGAGTGTTGACAGAATTCAAGGTGTACATTTTACCACTGAAAACAGTGCAGTAGTCGTGCAGTATTCTTAAAATGAAGCTGGTGAAGGAGTACGGCCCAAAGCCCCGGTTTGCAAACTGGAGAGACCCTTGGCAAAATGACTAAAACCCTCTGAGGAATTTGTCCCCCATTAAAATAGGTAGGCTACTGCGCCACCACTGCCACTATTCCCCATACCCCCCCGCCCAAACACACTCACCATTTTCAAATCTTCAGGGCTGAGAGTTGATTACAATGGGACCTTGGGAGGCCTATTTGAATTTGAATTCGATGTGTTGCTATGAGCACAGCAACAAGCAGTTAGCGGTACGCGCAGGCCAGCAGAGCAACTCTCCTCGGCCTCTCTGGATAAAGAGAGCCTTACTGTCTGTCTGAGGAAGTCCCACTCTTTCACTCGCTCTCTCTCTCCCCATCTCATTCAGGACTACAGGAATGGCTGAATGCAGTTGTGAACATCCCTAACCTTTCCACCTCCCCATCCCCTGCTGCCCTCTCTCCCCATGGCTCATTCCTTCCCTCGGAATCAGAACCATTCTCACATTTTTTTTTTCCGTCGATTCTCTTATTCTCATCGTACCCTAACTTGTCTAATGGCTCTCGCCTTGATTCTCACACTCAAAGACTTTGGGAGGGGGGGTCTCTTGGGGGGTGTTTGTGTGTGTGTGTGTGTTGGGGCGTAATCTGCCAGAACATGTCTCCCTTCATGTGAGAGAGTGCAAAAGAGTTTTAGTTAGTTAGGCCTACAGTAAATGCTCGAGACAGATGACTCAAACCTTCACTATGAGTTGAGGGAAAAAAAAACCTTGAGCTGGAGAGAGAGAGAGAGAGAGAGAGAGAGAGAGAGAGATGAGTAGAGATGAAGGGGTTATGTGGTAATAAAAGTAGTATAAGGGTGAAACAGTACAAATAAGTGAAGTGAAGAACAACCACAGGGGGTGGGGGGAGACAGATTTGTTTAAGTTTGCATCAGGCCATTTGTGTGTGAGGCATGAGGATGGTGTGTGTGTGTCTCTGTGTGTATTTGCGTGGGGGTGTGGGGACTCATAGGCTGAGTCATGACAAACACACACACAAAGGGAGGGAGAGAGCAAGGGGTTTAAATGATTAGGTAAGGAAGTGATGCCTATGTAAAGCTGTGTCACTCGGGCCACACAAACACACACACACACACAAACACCTTTACTTATGTATCTGTTTTTATTTAAGAGTGCACAGCAGGTCACTGTGTGCACTGCATTCGATTACACAAAGTAGGGATTAACAGCCAAACTCTTAAAAAAGGTCTAATCAATCACTTGTTCAAAAACTTGCCAAAGTTTAGACAGGAGACATAAGGCACAGAATGTCTTACTTGATGACTGGAAACCTCTCATTTTATTAGAGTGCACACTTGACAGTGTGCTAAGTCATCTAGCAGAGGTGAGCTTTGGCCAAGATCCGTGAGAGATTATAAAATGGCTCCTATGTGGAGACATTTCTGTTCACAGAGCGTATGACATTCCATTCAGAGGGTTACATAAGGACCAGTGTTACCAAGAGACGGCGAAATGTTGCATCACGAAATTACAGTCGTCTTTTTGAGTTTGTGGCCACGTGCAACTTCCTCCTTCAGCAGAGAGACGGGCTGACAGACAGACAGTTTGTGTGTGTGTGTGCATGTGGATTCATGTGTGTCTATGATTTAACTATACTTGGCAACTGTCAACATGACTGTAATTTTATTCCTGAACAGTCTTATCCTGTGTATGTGGGTAGATGAATGCGTATCTTCAGTGTGTGCCTCTGTGTATGTATGTGTGTGTGTTTGTGTGTGTGTGTGCGTGTGTGTGTGTGTGATCCTGTGAGTCACGCTTACATGACTACTGTGTGAGTGTGAGCGTATGCGTTCTGTAATCTCCATAAATGCATATGCCCTGTTCATGTGTGTGCTGGTCATGCATCTGCATGTGGTTAGATTTGGATACATATTTGTCTATTACTTTATATAACCAGCATCTGTGAAGAATATGTGTGATTGTTGTGTGTGTGTGTGTGTGTATTTGCATGTGGGTTATTGTTGTGTGTGTGTGTGTAATATTAAGCTCTATGTGTCCAGACTCATGAGCAGTGCAGTGCCTCTCTTGATCCAGTGGTCAGACGCCATGGCTCCTGACTTCAGGTCCACGGCCACCACAAAGGATGCCCGGCCAGCTCCACCCGAGCGCACAGGGAAGTAGTAGCATGGGCAGAGGTACATACCTGGAGAGACACACACACACACACACACACACACACACACACAGGCACACACATGCACGGACATGCACAAACACACGCACACACACATTCATTTTTTTTTCCACTCAACTCAGCACAACACAAAAATAAACAAGATAAGGGCAAGAGAGAGAATGACAACAAGTGACGGAAAGTGAAACAGACAAGAAGGCAGAGAGATAGAGGAAGCGAGAGAGATGGTGAGATAGAGAGGGAGAGAGAAATATGAAATAGAGGGAGAGATGGTGAGCTGGAGAGAAGGAAAGAGATTGTGCGATAGAAGGGAGGAGTCGAGAATAAGGGAAGAGAGAGAGGGATAGAGTGCAAGAGATGATTAGAGAGAGAAAGGAAGACTGACAGGTGAGTGTGTGTGTGTGTGTGTGTGTGTGTGTGTGTGTGTGTGTGTGTGCGTGCTCTCTCACTCTTGGCCATCTTCTTGCGGTTCTCCATGGGCCTGAAGTGGATGGTGGGCATGGGGCAGACCAGCTGCATGGGCTCAGCCTCCACCAGACACGAGTTCTTTTTGTCCCAGCCAGCACCCTCCAGATACAGCCCCCGGATAAACACCCCGTCCTAAACACACACACACACACACACACGCACACACACACACACACACGCACACACAGGATACAAAATTCAATTGTATTGTACTTGCAGTTGCATCTACACATACAGCTACCATTTACCTAAATTCACATTTCAAAGGTAAAATGAAAAATAAAATATTAATGTGAATGCCGATCAAAGTGGATCCCAATCAAAGCTTTGGCACTGGCTGTATAGTATAAAAACAGCACTGTCTGTGACGTGTCTTAGAATTTTAATTCAGAATAGATCTGAATTTAGAAAGGGGACAGAAACAGTATCAGAGTGTGTGAGAGAGAGAGAGAGAGAGAGAGACAAAGATGGATAGAAATATTACAAGGGTGCTGAGAAGAGTGATAGCCAGTGATAGAGCGAGAGATGCAAAAGAAGTAAAAAGAGTCAGTCAAGAGAAAGAGGGAGAGACAGAGGGGGGCTTAACACTTCTTTCTTATATTATCGGCATACTTTCTCATGCTCACACCTCTGCTGGGCTGTGACTTTAATTATTTCGGTTGTGTGTGAGAGAGAGAGAAAGTGTGTGTGAGAGAGAGATAGAGAGAGAGAGCAGAAAGAATGAAGGCAAGTGTGTGTGTGTGTGTGTGTGTGTGTGTGTGTGTGTGTATAAATGAGTCAGACCTCAAAGGGACCCCTGTGACACATGTCTGGCACATGATGAAGAATAACCGATCTCCTGTTGCTTAAACAACACAGTTACTTTGCTCTCGTGGCCAAAGTTCTCTTCACACACACACACACACACACACACACACACATTGGTGGTACTAAATGAGTGGCAGTGGGAAACCCCAACTGTTGCAAATGCTAATAATGACCTATGGAAGCTGCTGCCCAGAGCCACACACAAGCCCAGCCAGCTCAAGCAGTGTGGGGAGAAGGCAAAGGGTAGAGGGACCAGACAGACGAGGGGGAGGTTCAACACATGACACCTACACACACATCTGCTTGGAATGCTGGCCAAAGTGCAAAGTCTTGAGTCGAAATAGAGAACATTTCAGTCTGACCACTAGTTAAGGGATTTGTTTTTTGCACCCACCCATTTTTTGGGGATTCTTTTGTGTGTGTGTGTGTGTGTGTGTGTGTGTGTGTGTAAGAGAGGGAGAGAGAAACAGAGAGATGTTTCTATTTCTAATGTTCTGGGGGTGATGTTACAGCATTAAAATAAAGTATTGATAAAACCATAAAAGAAGACAGATGACTTCCACACGGTGCTCCCCAGCCTTTTGACCATATTTGGATGCAAGTCAAAGCGCTGACTAACAGACGGAGCTGAATATGATCTCTAGCCCAGACAGAAGCTGCTAATGTTAGCTCCCAGCAGCGTCACCCTGTCTCATGCAACAAGTGTCACACACTTGACAATAAGCTGGGTGTTCACATCAGACCTGTGGGAGCTACAATCCAAACTGAGGGAGACGAAATCCAAACATCCATTTCTTGTCACGTGCTGTGTGGGTGCACGTGATCTATTTGATCTTTTTTTTTTAACCTTGTTTTTTCTTGCTTCGGTTTGCGGCCGACTGAACATGTTGAATCGGCCGCAAACGAGCCGGGAGGCGTCCGTAATGGGGATCGCTCTGATTGGCTGCTTGGCTTGTCACTGCACTTGTCTCCGAAGGATACTCAAAGCTTTGTTGTGGAACTCATGAAACGATTCATTCCAAATGGCCAAAGCACTTTAGCATATGAAATCAAGAGAGATAACTGACATAACTGATAAGGTCATTGCATTCCCACTGTGTTGGTTTGTTGTATTTGTCTTCATCCTATTCTCAAGGCGCATTCATAAAGAGCTGTGAACCTATTTAGTTGTGATACATAGAGCATGGGGTCGCTTATGCACATTTCTTTTATTATTATTATTATTATTTAATCACTTCAGCATAGTGTAGGCCTACTCCATGCCATGAAATGAAATGTCCACGAGTGCGTTGTGTGTTAGTGTGAAAAATTCATATGAAATAGATAATAACTATAGATAACCGACACAAACGAGTCATTAATGTCCACCCTGTCTTCATCTTTTGAAGGTTCGTTCATTAAGAGCTACATGGCTATTCAGCGCAAATGCAATGCCCAGCAGTGTCAGTTATGCACAATTTCTCTTTTTTATTTATTTATTTTTAAATCTCCCCCACAATGTAGTCACAGCACTACAGGTTAGTCAAGGTCAAATGCATGCAAATAATCAATGCAGCACAGTTTTCCCACTAATTAACCAGCTGGGAACAAAGTGTTGATAACAGTGATACATTTATATGCATAGGCTATATATTCTATTTGTATGAGTCGAGATTGAGAAGAACACTGTTTGCCTCAGATTCATTCGAAACCGGCAACTCATTTTTAGTGTGGATAACTGGACTGTAAACATTTGGAAACAATGAGCCCCAGTTGGTCATGGGCCTGTCACATGACTCATTCGCATGATCCTTGCTGGGAAGACAACCATGAGAGATGAACTGTTGAATTATCAATTAACACCAATGTTATAATTCAAGTGTTGCTTGCCTTGTCTATGCTAGCTGCTGTTGTTTAGTTCAAATGTGTTTTTCAATTGCTAAAACTATTTCACCTATTTCACCTGTGCCAATGGCCATGTAGTGTATGGATTCAAGACCCCCCGTGTGGACGAAGGTGTGCTTTAATACAGACCGCATTACTACAAAAGAGCCAAGTATAAGCAAGGGCTAAGGCTAACAGCCAAGTATAGACAAGGCCTGAGGCTAAGGCTAACAGCCAAGTATAGACAAGGCCTGAGGCTAAGGCTAACAGACAAATATAGACAAGGCCTGAGGCTAAGGCTAACAGACAAGTATAGACAAGGCCTGAGGCTAAGGCTAACAGACAAATATAGACAAGGCCTGAGGCTAAGGCTAACAGCCAAGTATATACAGGGTCTAAGGCTAGGGCTAACTGGCTAACTGCATGCACTGCATGTGTCCCTGATTGAGATTGGCTCCCTATCCCATGCTCACCTTGGGTGGGTAGAGGAGGTTGCTGTCATCGACAGTGGACACAACGAACTCCCAAGAGAGTGTGTCGATAGACACCTGTGAAGGAAAAAAAAGAGCGTCAAGTCAAGCGACAAATGGCAGCATCAAGCTGTCTCACTCAGAGTTAAATGCTTAGGGTCTAGCTAATGGTAAAATGTGCCTCGTTATCAAAATAGCTTCCATTAAAGGAAAACAACTTTTTGGGAAACGAGTTCATCTCTAGTCTAGCCCATAGTTAGATAAGCAGATGCATATCCTTCTCTTCTCTGTGCTTGCAAAACCACCAGCTCCAGGTCCCGAGTTGTAGGCTCGTTGGTGGCATCCA
>PYXC01000722.1:0-82500 GCA_015244755.2 Tenualosa ilisha
ACAAAGAGTGAAATGAACTGAACCATCATTTTCCCATAACAGTGATCGTCATCATAGTGATAGAAGTCATAATACTTCTTGTGCTCATGAGCCTTGGGAAAAGGATCTCCTTTGCTGTGGATCTTCTAGAGGAGTCCAACAAGTATGGTGGCTCTCTTTTCATATTATTTCAGTGATGTCAGATGTCATCCTAGTTCAAAGGATTTTCTGATGTTGGTAGAAAGTTGAGATGTGGATTTGATTAGCTGAAATAAGAGATAAATGATCACGCTTCTCCAGTGTGGTATTTGTATTGTCTGTATTGTCATGTGTAATCTCTGTATCCTCACTATTTGACATACAGGGCAATCAGCTGTGTGAGCTCAACAATAGGCTATCCATTCATCACCTTCATTTTACTGGTGGTGTGCATCTCCTACTGGGGGATGACATCCCTGTATCCTTTCGCTGTGTTAATTTGAGGGTTTTTGAAAGCAGTGATTTTCTATGTGTGCAGCTTCCTTTGCTAGATGTTTGGATGCTTTATTTTGTTATCAAAAGCAGGCAGTGATGCACACATCTTTTACACTTTTAGTCCATTTACTATGCAGTGGTAAAATCCCTTGACTCTTTCCAGATATCTGGCCACTTCTGGGGCTCCTCTTTACAGGCTAGTGGCACTGAACACCACAGATGGAGGCTGCAGCTCTATTACAGGCCTTGAGACTTGTACTCCAACTGTAAGTCACACCTAGTTTCTGACATGCTAGAAGACATCTTTATACAGACCTTGAAGTCACTACCTGTTGTAGTGACAATGTGTTCATGTCCTCCATGCATCCACTCCATGTGTTATTAACCATTCAGTGCTCCTCGTTTGTCTTTTTCACAACCCTCCCACTGCATCTTCCTCATGTCTAGACATTTGATTCTTCAAAGTTCACACACTGTCCAACAGTGAAGTGTATCTTCCACAAGTACGATGACTCAGGCCTGTTCCAGGACATCTTGGTCTACCTGCAGGTGTTTAATTTGCTGGGTTTTCTCTGGTGTGTGAACTTCTTTCTCACCCTGGGCCATTGCACACTGGCGGGCACCTTCGCTTCCTACTACTGGGCTTTTAACAAGCCAGGAGATATCCCACCCCACCCACTGTCCCAGGCTCTCATGCGCAACTTACAGTAAGACCACAGAACAAATGAAATCGATTTTTAATAAACAGACACACACATGCACACTCAACAGAACAAAACTGAATTCTGACAAAATGTGAAGATGTTATATGAACAAAACATTTGTTCTCATTTTTCATTCTTATTTTTTGTCCAATGTGAAGGTACCATGCTGGATCTCTGGCTTTTGCTGCTAGTGTTCTCCCATTGTTCCACTTCCCTCGGATCTTTCTGGAATTCTTGTCTCGTAAAAGCAGGGGTGACTACTTCTCAAACTACTTGGAATTTAACTGTGAATTTAAAAATCTTTAAATGACTTACTTGGAGCATTCCCAAATGATGAGGATACTAATATCATCATTCTGTTGTGATGTTTTTTGTTGTCTTCCAACAGGATCATGTAATCTAATCAGCAGATGTGTCAACAGTATGACACACTGTTGTCTGAGCTCCTTTTTACAGATGATGAACTCCAATGCTCATGTTGTAGTAAGTTATTCTTTCTTATTTGTTTGTAGTGTCATGCCAGTGATATTTTGCTAAACTGTGAATGTTGTCTCTATACTTTACACTCTATAGCCTTTATAGAAATATCCTGTGAAAGTTATACAGAGCCAAGAGGTGTGTAACTGGAAAAAAAATGAAATTCCTTTGCTTCACAGATTGCTGTGTATGGGTACAACTTTTGGATTTCGGCTAAGGAAGCACAGAGCCTTCTGAAGAGGAACGTCTTGCGGTAGGTCTACATGTTTATCTTACTGTAGCGACTGATGCGACAGCTGATTATTGTTGGTCTTCCAACCTCATTTAGCCAAGCCATGAAGTATGTTGTAGATAATTCCAACTGAATAACCCACACAGGGAATATCTAGAGGCCTCTCTCTCACAGAACAGCATTGTTAGTCATCCAAGTTCCACGCATGTGTTCAGTGGGTGACAGCACTGTTCTACTCAGTGGTTAACCTCCTGTTCCATTCACAGAGTGGAGACTTTGGATAGTGTAGCAGATGTGCTGCTTCTCTTTGGAAAGCTGGTGGTTGTGGGAACAGTAGGTAAGGAAACATTAGTCTATAAAACCTGGCTTTATTGTTTAAAAACACAAGCTATACACTTGTGAAGAGAAAATCCATTTTTCTCTTGGCTTTTCAAGTAATTTCAAGGTTTGGGTAGACAGTTTCATAGTGCTGGAATTATTAGGTGATTGATGATACTTGTTAACATAAGAAAAATATCTATCTTATTTTCTGTTTTCAAGGTGTGCTGGCATTTTTGGTTACGTCTGGCAACATCACCATTCCACATGACATCTTCCAGGCGAGCAAACTGAACTATTCTTGGGTACCAGTCATTGTGAGTGTCGCAGCTTCACTATGCTTGTTTCTAAACTAATTAATAAAATAATTTTACTTTGTGTCTTAGACCACCATTGATGGGGGGTTGAGACCTGTAATACCAATTCATATTTATTTCTCAGTCAGAACTCACCCTCTATTTGCTCAAGTGACAAGATTTTTGCATGAACTCCCTTTGCACATCTTGCACTTAGACTTGTAGACATTTGAGATGAGATCTTTGGTGACTGGGGTCCAGTTGTGCAAAAGAGAATGGGAGAATGGTTGAAGAATGAATGCTTGTAGCCTTCAGTGTTGAGGATATTGCCCAGATAGTGAATATTGTGAAGTGCAGACAGGTTTTAATTAACCATGCCATTCCATCTGGAAAGTGTCTGATTGCTTGCGAATGATTTTATTCAGCTTGACAACATCTGATAAAATATTAATAGTACTTCAAAGAGTCCAGTCCTCAGTATGGTAAAGCAGTGACAGTATGGATCACCTGGACAGAGACTAGAAAGTTGGTCAAATGCAGAACTTCAAGACTGTCTTAGCCAATTAGTGCTAATTGCAAAGGGACATCTTTACTTTTATCTTTAATTCTATTTTACTTTTGCACTGTGTTGCACTGTGGAAATAGATTAGGCATTAGATAAACAATAGATAAACAAGTCATGGCTCATAATACAGTCCTAGTAAGAACTGAAAGGCATGTTTGTGTGTGGTTGTGTGTTGTCAGGTCGTCATTGTTGGAGCTTACATCTTAGCCCAGGCCTTCTTCGGCGTCTATACAGTGAGTGTGGACACCATGTTCATTTGCCATAGTGAGTACCTTTTCCAGTGTCTTCACCCTAGTGCAAAGTCATTTAAAAACAACAGCCAAGAAATCCCTAAAATTCAGTCTAGTCCATAAGACACGTGAAATTTAATGTATATATATTTAGAAGCATTGAGTCAAGGTAGTCTATGGCTTTGAATGGTCACACATACAAGGCAAGCAACCATTAAGTGCCTTTAGCTTAGGTGTAGAGTGTCTGACCATCATTTCATGGGACATTGGCACCTGAATTTTTTCAAAGTGTCTGGTTTTAAAGTCATTGAACCCATTGAACAGCCTGTATGAACAGTCTGGAAAACACACATCCTCAAACACCTACAACTCCAAAATACTTGCAGACATAAATGCATGCACACACATACAGCACTGTAATATCAGGAGAGCAAACAGACAAATTGACTACTCTGTGCTCCAGCAAGTTGCTATGACCCACAAGGCTGATGTGTCTGGGGCTTGACCTTAACTTTGGGAAACCTTAAAAGGCCTGAAGTTTGGGAAACCCTAAAAAGTGTTTAAAATGTAATGACACACTCAGTTGACAGCAAAATACTGGTCCAACAAAGACCCCAAAGTCTGACTTACCACTAACGTTGCAAGTTTTGTGATACAATTGACTGAGCCCAGGCAGATGCAGAGACTATACAAACACCACTGGAGATCTAAAGTTCACCTCAAGAGGACTTTTAGGGGATCAGCCTTGTTACTGAAGGGTAGCTCCTTTAATGCTCGAGTGCTTGTTGGAAGCTCCTGATTCTGAGTTTGGATATCATTGACATCACGCATTCAAGTCATCATGTTGTCAAAACCTCTGGTCCAAAAGAGGGCCAGAAGGGGTCTTCTCCCCTAACTGCTCCCTGCTCCACACTCATTGTGGGCTTGCTTTGTGTGTGTGTGTGTGTGTGTGTGTGTGTGTGTGTGTGTGTGTGCCTGCGCAGTAGTCAAAATGCAAGTGTACACAGTTCCACCTTGCAGTGGTTTATATGCAACACAATATTTGTTCAGTATGTTATTCTTTACCTTTCACTGTTTGTGTTAATATTTTTATTTTTCCACACAGTGGATGACTTGGAGCGTAATGATGGCACTGTACTCCGGCCATATTACACCACACGGAACCTCATGAGGATCCTGCGCAAGGCTGACTCCATGTGTTAGTGAACCCAGAAACAGTCCCATGACATTTCTCTTCTACTTTTTTCCTTCTAAATCATTAAAATTCATATAAGCATAGCTTCAAATCATTGCCTATGTCAATTTTCAGTGATTCAGTTTCAGTGTTGCATACAAGTGATGAATAAGTAGATACAAAATTAAAAAAGAATGTCTTATGGCCAATAATCTACAACATTAAGGCTTTGGACACACAAAGTTGGGTTGGAGCCACACAGATTCAGGGATCAACACAAGTTAGTTCATTCATGTGAAAAACATGATTTTAACTGCCTAGTTCATTTATTTGAGATATTTTGTGGTTATTGTGGTGTTTGCATCTTGAAACATACTGTGGACCTGTCTCTGTGTATCACATTCTCTTTGTGAAAATATAAAGAACATGAAACTGATTTTTTTTCAGGTGTTACCAGGCAATTTTACTGTCAGTGATGCACGTTGCTTAAGTAGATTCTTGCTAGCCATGCTGGGCAATAAACACTGAAGTTGGCGTTAGTGTTGGTTAGTTTTATGACTCAAATGTCATCATAATTTGGAAATTTCCCATTGAAATGAATGGAGGTCTGGTGGATTTTGGAGGAAAATGTGAACAACTTGTATATTTTGGTCTAAAGGGGAAACCATACATCCTATATATTTTCTGAGAGCATACACCCTCAAGATGTGCTGTAACATGCCCCACCCTCAATACAATAAAACCCATGCTATGGGTGCTATGTTATGTATGCAGGTGTATTGTGAGGGAAGCAGGACTAACTAAACTTTAACTCTAAATTAGTAATAAAGCAGGCAGTAGCACAGAGGTTAACCATTCTCCATCTTTCTTCAACTCCACACTTCTTCTACACATCACCTTGTAAAACATATAGGCTTTCGTAAATATTGTGTGCGAGTGCCACCTGGAGGCGCACAGAACATTGAGAACACAACAATCCCCCCTTATTTAAGAGAGTATTTAGGTAGATGGGAGCAGAACCATCAGTCAACCTGTAGGCCAACATTAGTGCCTTGAATTTGACGTGAGCAGTGTGGGTGTGACGTGCCCTTTTTGGCTGGTTAAAAACCAGACGTACTGCTGAATTCTGGATCATCTGTAGCGGTCTCACAGCACAGGCTGGAAGACCTGATAGGAGGGCACTGCAGTAGTCAAGGCGAGAGATAACCAGGATCTGTACCAGGAGCTGGGTTGCATGTTGGGTTAGGTATGGCCTGATCCTTATGTTGAATAGGGAAAAACGGCAAACCGAGCTACAGAGGCAACGTGATCTGCAAAGATCAGTTGGTCATCGATCATGACACCTAGGTTTCTTGCCACCTAGGTGGGAGCAACAGATAGGGAGTCGATCTTGATGCTGATATTGTGATGTATGGTTTGTTTGTCCGGGAGGACCAGCAGTTCTGTTTTGAAGAGGTTTAGTTGGAGGTGATGTCCTTTCATCCAAGCAGATATGTCAGAAAAACAGTCCGAGATTGTGCTGAGAGAGAAATCCTGTGGCCTGTTTGAAGACGGCTTGTTCAATAGTTTTGCAAAGAAAGGGAAGAAGAGAGACAGGCCGGTAGTTCTCCACTTAAGTGGAAGCGGGGGAAGGTTTTTTGAGCAGCGGTGTTACCTGGGCTTGTTTAAAGGTGGTGGGAAATGTACCCCTGGTCAGTGAAGCATTGACCACAAGTGTGGTTGCTGTCACAATGGTAGGGGCTATGGCCTGTAGAAGGGTTGTTGGAATAGGTTCCAAAAGACAAGAAGGTGGCTGTCTGTGAGAAGCTTAGATACTTCAGCCTTGGAGACAGGAGTGAATGAAGAAAAGGATGGCCCTCCTCATGCAGGCAGTTGTAGCCCAATTTAGGGGTAGGTTTTTCGAAATTTTGGATGCACACAAAGATGGGACACATTTCTCGGTTTATTCACAAAAGACAGTTAAGCTACATTGACATACAACCACCTGCATTCAAATGATTGAGAATAAGCCTCTGGCCAATAGATATGATCTCTCCAATATATGATCATACTCTGCCTTGGTCTCTTTCCACTGTTGTAATCAGTAAGAGGGCAAATTTATGATTTACTTACTCTATTAATGACATTACTAGCCCTTGTTTTTATGTTTGATAAATGGCTCTACTCTGTGACGATGTAAATTCATGGTAAAACAAGAATTGGTGATAAATTCTGAGCAGACAGAAAGTCATTAGCTATTTTTTTATGGCTTCCTCTCTTTGTCAAAAAAGGTGTTTCCTGTGTGTCAGTGAGTCTGAGCTGCCCTAAATGACAGCAAATGACTAAAGAGCTGAGTCAAACATATAGAGAAGTGTAGCAGTTTAGTCACACAGAATTCTCACCTTAGAGCTGAATATGCTTCATCATATGTCATGACAGGGAAAACACTGGAGGATTGAGGTTGATCTATTAGCAGAAATATGCTATTCACTACTGTAATACTATCCTAAGGCAATATGTCCCAAGAGGTAGGATGACACACAATAAAAACTAAATTAGCAAAAAAAAAGAGACCTCGTCACAAGAAATAAACAGATTTCTTTGTACCTAATTATTCTTCAGCCAGTCTGCCAATGGTTGTCAAATAATACAGAGAAGAAACAACACTAACTTTTTAATGATGCACTTCACAGACTCCAACTACAAAATGTTACTAAAACACAGTGTTATTGTTTGTGTTCTGTCTGTTTATGCTGTTTGTGAGGTTGGTTGTTGCTATTTGCATGACTTTTATGTTTATGTATGGTGTGCTATATTTTTTTCTGGAATATTTTTTGATCAGTTGGATGCTCTTGACTACATTTGAATTGACATGCAGAGGTATTCTGTTGGTTGCCACTAGATGGCAATGAAATTGCAGCCTTGACTTCTGCACTTTGAAAAAAAATTGGTGGGATGTGCTATTTTCTAATCTCTTCATGAAATAGCATGCTATAAGGACTGATACATTCATGACATTCAAAGACAGCTATCATATTCATCATCTAGACAAGTTTTTGTCAGTATAGTGAGTAGTAAGAGAACAATAACAATATTACACATTTATGACACATTCATAAGTCTTACAAACTCTTAAGAGGGCAATATTTTAACATTCATTTATTTGCAACAGGAGGGCGAACTGCAATGGATTGCAAAGCATTACATTACATAAGGGGAAACATGACATCCCCTTATACAGGGCTGGACTGGGACAAAAAAAATGGCCCTGGCATTTTTGGCCATGGCAGCCCACCAATATCATTTACACAATATGGGGAGGCATACAACATACCAGAGGATATATGCACACATTGTGTTGTCTCAAATTTTAAATAAAGCACAGTAGCCTACATGCAAGAGAGTAACCATGCTAAAACCAAGCTCTTGGGAGAAAAGTCCATTTTGGCAAAATAATGTTTCATTAATATTACATGATAATAATAATTTTAAGCTGTAATACCTGCAGACTATAACTTCATGGCAAGCTAAAATAACACTGTAAGTTGGACACCAAGTCTACTCATGGCATTATTTATACAAAAGGCTACAAAGGCAATTCTCTCTCTCTCTCTCTCTCTCTCTCTCTCTCTCTCTCTCTCTCACACACACACACACACACACACACACTAATGTGACCACCTCCAAACCAGCAAGGACGAGGTTGTGCACAAAACTCTACAGGCTACTATTTTAAATCTGACTGAATAAAATGAGTCCTGTAATAATTTCCTGTGTTAAGCACTTGCACACTTTTAGCCCCAGATACTATTTAGTGAAGATACACACATCCCAAAACATTTTCATTGTTAATTCCACAGACTATCATTATTTCTGTTGTGTTCATGATTTCTGACTGCCTGCATGTGTAGCCTGTTTGAATTTGATATATTTATTTGTTGTACTGCATCAAGTTTGACAACAATTTTCAATTTTATTTATACAATAGTATAGTTTCATGCCGCTTTACAGAAGGAGCACCCAAGAGCAACAGGGGTAAGGAAAAACTCCCTCTTGTTTAGTTAGTCTAGGAAGAAACCTTGGCCAGATCCACGACTCCAAGGGGCTAACCCAAATGCCCAGGGTCATACAGGAAAAGTACAATCAGTAGTAACCATGATAGACTACAAGTTGTCCATGGTTTTATCATGGTTTACATGGTCAGTCCATAGGTGGTTATCAAGAATTATGGCTGGACAATGTAGTAGTAGCCAGACATAGTGTTAAAGTCAAGGAGTGAGATGGATCATGGGGGTAACAATAAGGGTCCATTTGACAGTGTCATTGTGAGGGAGGGTCATTCCAGAAGAGGGGCGCACGGTAGCAAAAGGCTCTTCCACCTATCGTAGAATTTGATATTATCGGGCTTACAAGAAGACCAGCATTCTGAGATCATATGGTTCTAGGAGGGTGGTAAGGGACAAGTAAGTCTTTAATATATGTTGGAGCATGGCCATTGAGGGCTTTGTAGGTTAAGAGGAGTATTTTAAAATCTATTAAACTTTTGACTGGGAGCCAATGTAAGGAAGCAATGACAGGAGAGATATGTTCATATTTTTCAGTCCTAGTGAGTGTTTGGGCCGCGCCATTTTGTGTTAGCTGTAGGTTTCTGATACAGGTATTACTACACCTGGAGGTAATAAATGCATCTATTTTTTCAGCATCCTCAAAGGATAGGAACTTTCTAACCTTGGCTATATTTCGTAGGTGGAAAATATGTTGTTTTTGAAATGTGTTTTACATGGCTATTTAGATAGAGGTCCTGGCCAATAATTACCCCAAGATTTTTAACTTTTGTGTTACAAGACAGTAAAAGGCCACTGAGTAAGTTTTGGTGAAGAGGTGGAATGTTGTTCAGCTGTTTAGGGCCGATCATCATAACTTCAGTTTTATCAGAGTTTCAACATAGGAAATTATTAGTCATCCAGATTTTAATGTCTTGGAGGCAGACATCAAGTTTAGCTATGGCATATAGTGATTATGCTTCATGGTAAGGTACAGCTGGGTATCGTCAGCATAGGAGTGGAAAGTAATGCCAAGTTTCCTTATAACAGATCCTAAAGGTAACGTGTACAGGGAGAATAACAGGGGCCCTAGCACTGAGCCTTGGGGTACACCAAACTTTACTTTGGTGTGGGATGATGACTCATTATGAATGTGACTGACTACAGATCTCAGAGAGTTGAGGGTATTCTGAGGCCGACCACTTGTTTGTTTGTTGTGGACAACTTAAAGTTTTCACCCCTTCGCATCGACAACAATCGAATCGCGCAATGTAGCCTAAAATGCAGGTGGCTTATTTGCAACTGATTCAGGTTGCAGATAAACACTCAAAGGTATGCCAATCAAGAGTATATATACTGTTGACACTGTGTCCAACAAAGTGTGTTTTGTGTGGAACTTGGTGGCTAGCATGGGAACCTGGGGACACACATCTAGGAAGATGTAAGATCTAGCAGACCTCCAGGCAGCACCAACATGCATATCAAAATGCCTTTGTACACCTGTACACAACGGGATATCACAAAGAGAAATCAGAGCATCTTTGTTGTTTACCAAAGAGGTGTTGCAATGTCAAGCCGATAAAGAGACATGCCTCTACACCTAATGTGATTGATGCCTGGCATATAGCAACATAGCTAATGAGCTCATGAACAGATGAATCTGCACTGCAGAGTAAACTCAGATTTGATAGAGGTACACCAAGATATCTAGCTGCCTAGCAGCCACACATCTATCTGATTTGCTTTCAATGGCACAACTGTAAATGGGTATAACTGCTTGGGTATAACTGGCCGCTGGAGAACAAAGCTAAAGAAGTAATTTAGGTTATATTTTGATCAAAGATAATGAAATGAGTGTGCATGTCTACATTGCATAATAAGAATAGAGCAAGACGTTAGCAACACGTAAGTAACACCTAAGTCTGACACCCATGGAGAGATCAACACTCTGATAAGACTCATGTGGCATCATTGCAGGCATGCAGATTACTTAACAACCTAGTTTCAACAGAAGTAAAACACAAATTGACACTGGTGAATGCAATGATCATTAGAACATAAATGATTGTAGACACTTTAATGGACCTTATATTTTATTTAAAATGGACAAATGTGACACATTTATAATACAAACTCATATAAGGGCAATCTTTCATCTTTCACAGGGAGCTTAGTGTTTGGTAGATGGACTGTCCTAACATAAGGGAAAAAATGAGAGCCACTTATCACATAGTTTACCCGTAACAAGACCACAGACCATTCGTTTTCCTCCATATTACTGCTAGCCCAGCCATACGCATCCATTTACTCTTGGTGCCAAGATGTTTTACCTGCTTGTTTGAAGAATGAAAGTAGGAGGAAAAGGTACCGGTTTAGTAGCTATGATATACAGAATCAACACACTAAACACTAACCTGGTGCATGGTTTAATTGTAATGACAGGCCAAATCATTACAACTAAACACTTGCCAAGTGTTACGAACGCATACCCTGAGCTGCACATATTAGTCAGAGAATGTAAGAGCACGAATGTAAAATAGTAATAAGTTTACTTTAGTTGACAAAAGTGTTAAGTTGTATGCAACTGGACTTCTTAGGAGCAGAACTGAAGAGGTCTTTTGGATGAAAGGTGAAACTTCTTCAAGCTCCAACATGAAGTTCATTTGCACACCACTTGACACTTTTGACTACCATTTCACGCATGGCGTAGCTCAGTCTCATCTTGAATGGAGGAAGGCAGCAAAAAGGCAAAAATAAAAATAAAAGAAGTGTGAGGCAGGAACATCAGGAGCATGACGAGAGACATAAGTAGAAAGAGAGAGAGAAACAGAAAAACAGAATTTTGGAAAGAAGAGACAGTTCAGGGAACACACCCAAGAAAAGATGATGATATATCTTCAGAGTCTTCTTAGTGCGCTTAGCGTGAACATTATCGGGAAACCAGACCCTGAACTACTCTTAGGCACTACCTTAAAGAGATTATTCTGAGTGAATCAACCTGTAGTCCTGTTGTTTCATGTTGCTGAGCGCTGTTGGTGGGTATGACAACAGAATTTGGTGCAACATATACCAAATGGTGAAACAGCAGCCAATGCTACCCTGATGAGGGCAAGAACGTTTTGTTTTCTTATATCCCCACCTGTTACCATCAGCTGCCAGTTAGCAAATTCGATCATCTTTATACCAATGCTGTCATTTTTTATACAACCAACAGCATTCGGCAACTTCAAGTTATGGGCTGATCGACTCAGTTATTGCCATGAAAGATGTGATATGATTGCATTCCATTTTGTTTTATTTCACAAAAAGGAAAAAAAAAATCGCTATGACCCTTAGCGTGCTAAGAAGTCTCAAAAGATATATACAGTATTGTTTACTTTTCTATGTGTGTTTCTGTAGGGATTCAGACAGAGACCCAAATGCAGATCGGTGCAGGAAATGTATTCTTTTGTGCAGGCTCAGGGGTCAGATACAGTATGGGTAAATAGAAACAAAAACTCAGAAGATCTCAATTGGCAAAACACAAGAAGCCCAATAAAAATTCCCAAAGCAGAGTTCGGGGAAAAAACACAAAAACATTGGTGAACAAGCGCCAGTCAGGTATCGTCCAGGCAAGGAGATATCCGGATCGCCAAGTAGACAGTTCAAGTCCAAAAAATCCAAAAGGTTCAGGTTAACAAAACTCAGATGAATCCAGTGAGGCAAACACGTGGACAAAACAAAGGCAGAGCAAGGAGAAACAGAACTCACAAACAGGCAAGCAAAACTGGGTGGCAATCTTTCAAACGCGAAGTACATGGTCAGACGATCAGACAAAGGACAGAGAACAGCCTAGGGTTTAAATAGGGAACAGGAACACTGGGACAAAACAGGAGGCAGCTGATACTCATAACAAGGGGACAGGATCATGTGGCACAGGTGTGGAGCAGGGGAGGAGAGAGGGGCAGGCAAACAAAACAGAAGCACATGGACAATACAAACAGACAAAGAGACTGCAGTGCAGCGCCAGCCCAGCAGGGCGGCCAAGGTCCCAGGGAGCAAGACCCTGACAGTTTCCTGAACTATCCATTTTATTTTTTATTTATCTCTTTTTAAGAGGCTGAATCCATGTTTCTGGTATCTATTATTGTCATTTCAGACCCTCCAGGATTTTGCAATGTTGTAATTGCAACAGTTCTCACAAATTCAGACTTTCCACAACTTTCTGTCTGGTTTCTTGAGATATATCACCAACCATAGCAGTAATCCACAGTAATTAGCAGGACTTTCTCATTTATTAGATAAAAATCACTTTTAAATCAGAATTTGTTAATGCTTAAATCCGTAGCCTTATCAATGCAATGTTCATGATGATGGTGATAATGCAACACCCCCCCTTGGTTTCTTACAAAGCCTACCGCAAAATCTGACATTTTTTTAGTGCAACAATCACAAAAAAGGTCCACGAAATCCTGGGGAGACTGTCTAGGAGTACAACATTTGGACAAACATAAACACCAAAATCAATATAAAATGTGCTCCCATAGGGTAACATATACACTGCCTCGCAGTGACAGAGATGTCTATGGATTCATGAATAGCGAATAGCAAACTGAAGAAATGCACATCTCCAGGTAGTAGTTTTCTTCACATATCATAGGTGGTAAGCTAATACAATGGGTCTCAAGGCAAAAGAGCTTGTATGCAGTTCATATACCACATATAAAAGAGTTATTTATATAGCTTTTTAGTCTTTCAGTTCCAATAGAAACATGATGAGGCAGTATAATGAAACCGCGCAAAAGGGTGGCTGATGCAGCATGCAGTTGCGTTCTGTCCACCTCATTTTTGTGGAATCTAAGTCAACTTGTGAACCCTTGATAAAACTGACCTAAACAGAAGTTGTGATTTTGCAAATAGAAGCTATTTGGATGACAAGCAAGACTCCTGCAGAAGCCAGCAAAACAATTTTACCAGAAAGTTAGTGCAAAAAAGTCTACCTTTTCATAGGACATTAAAGGGTTAAAGCTTAAAAAAAAAACAACACAAATCTCGATTCATACCAACATAAGATCTCATTGTTTTTTCAATTTACTTTCATTTAATGTAATTTTATTTCACGTGCTGCGCTACCTAAACCAATGACAAGTCAACCTTTCTGTCATGTGAATTACTGTAGCAGCAAACCGACACTTTGAGAGTTTTTGAAACAGCGGTGATGAGCGGTTGCAAGATGAGTTTAGGAAAACAGTGCAAAGAAGAAAAATAGACTGCAGCATTAATGCTAAAACCTAGGTATAATAATCAAGAAACTTTGCAACCTACCATGAGATCAGTGGCCTGCACTAGTCGACTTGGGCACATGAAGGGACTATTTGATCACTACAGCGGAATGAGAGTAGAGTTCCATGTCATATCAGGCTAGAAAATTGCCACATTTCATTCACATTTAATTAGGAAAAATTTAAGAGTTCTTAGTCACTTTTGAGGAAGACACTAATAGATGAGATTCTAATGGTCTAATGTAATTAAATGACCTATGCTAGGCTAGAGCTAAAAGTGTTACCATCAGACTCCAAGAATGGCTGGATGAATTGGAGAAAGGTAAAAGTTTACCTCGAGGGTAAACAATTGTAGTAATAATGTGTAATGAATGCCTCCACACCTTAAATTCGGAGAGACTCAGACTCTCTACTGTGGTCTTTTATACACATTCATGCTGGCACTTAATATAGCCAAATTAATTTTGAAATGTTCCTCCTTATGTTATTTTCAGCAATATTCAACTTTTACAGCATTTTATTTAAGACATGTTGCAAGTAAAACATTTTAAATGAGTGTAGCCTCCAGCTAACATTTTCTTATTACCCCTATATTTAGCACCTTTGCTAGCTAGCTATGTGTTAATTATGTTATTTCATTGCACCATCATTACAATGTTTGGTATTTCCTTGATGAATGTGACATGTGAATGTGGTCCAGTGAAACGTAAAATCTCATAACATACACAAAAAGTAAACCTGCTAAAAATGTAAACCTCTTAAACATGTAAATCTGGTTCATCATGCAACTATTTCTGGGTGGGTTAGAGAAGCTTGACCTTGACTTTTAAGTGACAGGATGAATGCACATCTGTCTGCTGAGAAGCAGGTAGGCTGTAGAACTGTCTAAATGACTCATTTAGGCCTTTCAAGCTAAGTGAATTATTTCAGTAATTTAACATTTTGGAACATTTTGATTTTGGAACATTTTGAAATCAAGGACAATGAAAATGACAGTGAGTTTCTTTGCCCAGTTTAATTAGCATTAGCTGCCAGTTTATGCCAGTCTATGTTGTAGGCCTATGCTACAAAATTGTACAATATTGATTGTGTAGGCATACAACCATCTTACCGAAAAAGATCTTTTGATCGAAGACAAGAAAATATATTTGTTTGCCTTATTGTTGCTCAATAAGAATGTAGCAAGAGAATGGCAACACCGAATTTGACACCCGCAGAAGGATCACACTGATTAGACTCTCACTGTATCATTGCATTTCATCACTTTGGATAAAAAACTAGTGATATACATGTTTTAGACACCACAGTTTCAACAGTAGTCAAAAAAATTAAGTGATATGACACTTACCAAATAAGCAGGTCAGCAGGAAACGGGTCAGAAAAAGAGAGAAGTCCAACAGTAGTTGAGCAGGATAGATTGCATGTTTGATTACACTGAACACAACAGGCAAGTACAGACAGGCCACACTGTATGTTTAGCATTCTACACTTCTTGATGACACTTCTTTTATATCCAGACGCTGTGTCCATATGGCGATTTTAATCTGGCAGAAAAGCGCAGAGAAGCAATTGACCCAGCACATTGTCATAAAGATGTTTTGTTTATTTCTATGACAACAGCAGACAGCACAATGACTGAATTAGCTTCCTAACATGTACTTTTCTCTATGTGGCCACAGATGCTCTATTGTCATAGAAAACCATTGAAAAAGAGCACTAGCACTCAGGAAACAAACAAAAAATGGCCATGGACTTGGGCCCTAAGACTAAGTCTAACCACACCAATCAGCATAGACCACTCCAACTTCATCGAAGAAAACACATTCAGCAGTCTAACACTGTCTGTGATGCAGAAGAGCCACTGGCCCTGTCAACATTTCCTGAAATTGACATTCCATAACCATTCCATAATTCCTCTGTCATGAGTGAAATGTTCACCTGGATTAAATTTTGACAGGTTGCCACCTCACGGAGATATTTATCTGAGATGGCATCAGTGGGTATTATTTATGAATTATAAATTATATATAATTAAATTATTTATAAATTATAAATAAATTACTTTATAATTTTTATAATTTCATAATTTTTATAATTTGTATAATTTTTATATTTTTTATAATTTATACATTTTTATAAAATTATTTATAAATTATAAATATAATACTTTACAATGTATAATAAATTATTAATTATTAAGTATTATAAATTAATTAAATTATTAAAACTGGGTAAATAAGTGAAACCTTAGTATAAAGAGCTATTGTTCAAAACGTAGGCATTATTTTCCATTGATGTTTATTTAAAAATATTCTGACAGCTATACACAAACCCATGCAAGGTGATTAACATGCACATGATAGAAACATCCAGTGCTGTGCAGGAAAGCGTAGGTGTTTTTTAAGAGCATTTGCATCAGAGGTCAGCTGTTCCTGTTTCTGTTTATATATGCCGGTGTTCAGAAGAGAAAGCTTACATCACACTGGCATCACCTCCTCCTTTAAAACCATAAATAAAAGCAGTGTATCACTGCAGTGCTTGGTGCCAGTCTGAGACAAATGAGAGCAGCATTATCCAACATGACTCTCACTGTTCAACAGATAATCAGGCTGTTCTGTGTGCTTACTTTACTGTTCAGCTGCACAGAGGGTGGTAAGTGTTTGTAATGCTTCTGTTTTAATTGGCTTTTCTTTGTGTTTTTTCTACTGCCAATTTGATGCTCTGCTTTTACTGCAATTGTGCTGTTCCCTCTTATAGTGGATAGCCTTGGTTTATGACTTGTTTTTGTTTGTTTTTTTGCCTCAAAGATGAAAAGATTGATCCAAAACGTCAAGCATGCTGTTACAAAGTAAGCCCTGCATGTAATCTGAGCATGGAAGAGATTACCGACTGTGTCCTTTTCTCAAAAAACGATAAGTGTCTCAAAGCTGTCATGTAAGTTAGAGCAAATCCATCCACAATAATCCCCTAATGTGCTGTTACGATAATTAAAATTGTCTATTTTATTCAACAGATTGTCTTCTAAAGAACAACATTGCTGTATGACTCCACAAGACGTACGTGTTCGGGATATGGTGAAGGAATTAGAACAGGTAAGAACTTTATTTACTAGGGCTCTGGTTGGACACAAACAACAAATATGTGATATTTGAAAGGTCTACAATACTGTGTGCTGTCAAATGGCAAAGAGCACTTAATTAACCCAGTCTCCCTCCCACAGAGAGGTATTCCGTGCGTCAGAGTGGGCCCATTCAGCCAACATTTCTGGTGGACCTGATCACAGACTTTAGTCTTCTAGTCAACACATATGAGTGTTGATGAAGTTGTTGTTGACTCATGTTTGGTTGAAATTAAGTGGCAATGGTGCAAAATAATGTATCTGTAATAATAGGCCTAATGCAGTATTAAATCGATTTAATGCAGTTTGTAGCAAAAGAGGAAGGATTAAATAGCCAGTGAAAATAGTATAATGTTCCATAACATTGTGATTGCTTTATGTATTAGCATAATGAATAACGAACAGAATCAGAGATTATATGAAATTGCTAATTATGGATGTAACGTGTAAGAGCCTGTATCATGTGTAATACACATTATGTTCTACATACACCAATAAATGTATTGCCAATTGTGCTTCACAACATCTTAATCAAGATGTTCTTTTGGGGTTTTGAAGTATATGTAAATGACCAGAGCTGTAACTCTGGTCTCAGAAAGTCCTACTGGTGCAGTTAACACAGGTGACTTCACTAATTATCTGATCTATCTGACAGAGGAGCTTTCTCCTGTAGCTCGTATTGACTGTACACAACACAGCAATTACTACAGACAGTTATAGAACTGGAATATATTTTACAAAAATAAATCCATCTCTCCATAAATAAACAAATATATCAGTATGGATAGAAAGTTATTGTCTGTGTTAATAAATAAAAATATTTTATAAAATAATCAGAAACAAATCAGAAAAAAAACAAAAACACCAAAGTCAGTCAGTAACCTAACATCTTTCAGAGAACATCAACTGGAAGCATATATTGGCCATTTCTTTCTCATGCCCTCTCTCCAGATTGTGATTATGACTATTACATGGCTTACCCTCCTGTGGTTGGATAAAAGTAAGAAAATCAGGGCTTTGCTGTTATCTATTCAAAAGTGCTCTGAGTGTCCTTGAAAGGCAAAAAAAAAGTTCTTGCCTGTGCTAATTCTTGCATTTTCTTCTGCACCCATCACACACGTCTGGGAGTACATATTCCCTTGGGAAATGGGATAGGGGATAACAGAAACATGGAGACTTGACACCTAAATAGAATGGAAATACTGGACTGGCAATAGAGGAAGTATACTTACATAACTGCCTCAAGGCATCCATCAGTCTAAGGGTGAATAACACAGTCCGTGATTTCTGTTTGAATACGGCCAGGACTTACTTTCTTACAACATGTTTCTTGTTTTAAGTCCTGGGAACACTGCAAAATAAGACATACCCAAACCAGCTGAGTATTTATTCTTTTTTTTTAAAATATTACAGAAATAAATAATCTGAATTCTGTTGGGCTAGATTTAAAGCTGGCTTGTTTCTGAAAGACAAAGATAAGATTGTTGTAAGAAGCAGTATTTTCTTCTCTATCTGTCCAAGTGTGGAATTCAGCAACCAATCAGAAAAGACATTACCATTGTTAGGGAGATATAGGCTGATATTCGTGGCAAGGAGAGGGAGTGAGGGATGTGTTTATATTTGTGTGAATGTTCAACATAAACTGTCCATCTGATCTGTTAGTAGACCTGTAGGTGCCTGGAATCAAATCAAAGGCATAGGTTTAGTCTCAGCATTGGTGGGGGCACTCCACCATCACCAACGAACCCCCCCCCCCCCCCCCACACACACACACACACACACAACTTTGGATGTATTTGTATGTAGTTAATATTATATTAAACAATATTAAACTAATATACCTGATGAAAGCTCAAAGTTAGCTTGCTGTTGTCATTTCAGCAGATTGCTATAAGTGTGGGGTTAAAAACTGTCCTGTGCTCTTTTCCTGGTATATCATCTCCAAAGTGGCCAAAATGTGTTGACATGCTACGCTTTATGCTTAAAATTATGCTCTAGAAGACATAGGAAACATTTTGCCTGCAAACAAGGTGAAGCTATTTTCTTTAACAGAGCTGCGGCTGGTAGTCTTTGCTCATATAGTTGATGGAGGTCTGAAGTATCTGACAAACCAATTGCATTAACATTGTGAGTTTAAAATGAGTAGAAAACGCGATTTAACCCTTTGTTAACTCAGACTTTTTTTACATTTTAATTATTAGTGCAATTGTTGGATATTGATCACATCACTTGCATCCACATCCACCCTACTTCTACACCCTTGAATTGAATACACTTACAGTGCACGTACCTATTATAGTTTTATAGCCAGTTCTTGACCTGGAACACTATAGGTTTACAAAAGATTGACAAAATATCCAAAATGAATCAAAAGTTATGTTACAAAATGCCCTGCATGATCAAAGTATGGAGCCTCAAGACCATCAGATTAAATTAACAGTTTTGCTTTGTTTTGCAAAAAAAAAGATGACAAGAAACAAGGAATCATGTTGTAAAAAAAGAAGTGTAAAGTGCCATCTGGATCTAGAAGAGATCAACCAGTGTGTCATTATCTCAGCATCAGAGAAATGTGTCAATGCTGTTATGTAAGTTGGAGTGAACTACACACACCCTGTTTTTTTGCCATCTGTTTCTTTCATAGTTTAAATAACAAGCTGGAAACCCTTCAAGAAAAAGGAAACTAGTCAACATTTTATGCTGTTTTAAAGGGTAGTTTACATAGATCACATACATAAGACAGTTTCACATATCTACACCACTTGCAAGATGACAACGGCACCCCAACGTACTGTAGAATGAAAAGTAAACTGATTGAAATCAAAATCACGTTTACCTAGTCCATTATTACCTTGTCAACATAGAATTTAGGATTTATGTTTTTCGAGTTAGTTACAAAAAAGAAATTAGTTACAAAAAAGAAATCTGTTAATGTAGAGCTTCATAGTTAAAAAAAAGTCACAGACAGTCTTTAATGTCGTGTCTGTCTTATCCAATAGTTTTTTTTTTTCCTCTGATGAAAGTAAATCTGGATGCTGTGTTTGTCCACAAGTACCATGGGTTCAGGAAAAAAATTAAGAATTAGAATAGGTGAGAACCTACATTATAATATACATAAATTATTATATTTTTTTTTCCTCAGAACAAACGTGTCATAGTTGAAAGAAACATCATGTAACTAGGTTAGGCTAAGTTTATGGTAAGATGCTGTGATAATTTTTTGTCCACATGATCAGTTGCTAATGTCATGGTCAAAATGCAAATGCACATACAAAAGGCCTAGATGCAAAAGTTTTGCACCAGTTGCCATATGCAATTTGTTATTTCTAGTGGACTTGCACTTACAAAGTCTACATGATTCGTTAATGCAAGCCTACTAGACATAGTCTCTTGACAACATGACATTATTTTGACAATCATGTTCATGGGATAGGTACTTGATTCAGTTTCATTGGCATTTGCATTAGAGACATAAACTTAGCATTTTGAAAAAGTGACATACTTTTGCAGGCTGTCCATTGTTTTGCAGTTTGCGGGGTAATTGTTTTGAGAAATGCGCACTGTTGCTGAACTTCACATAATAGAAAGTCAAGGCCAGGTTTTGCTGTGTCAACATGAAGTCTGTTTAGATCTCTGATACTTGGCCTTTGTTACTTAGCCTACCAAAATTGGCTAATTTCCTAAGACATAATGAAATGAGTGAAGCTAATGTTTTAAAATCAGTCTGTCATCTTGTTTCCAGCACAAAATGAGATTGTTTGTGGTGTATAGTAAAATGTATTTCAGATTTTAATCCCTCCCTGCCCCCCCTTACACACACACACACACACACACACACACACACACACACACACTTTACTGTTTTCTAAATGAGTGAGATGTAGAATGTCAAAATTGAATAATAATTCAATATTTGAAAATAACATGTGGATCACAACATAAGTGCACTGTAAACTGTAGAATTAAGGATAAATATGAGAAAAGTAAATACTGTATGACTTTATAGGTGTACTGTCAAATAGGTGAATGTACTGGAAATGAGGCTTAGCTTAACTTGGTTCCTAATGGTTGCTGTACATGATGGCTTCTAATGTCTAATAATCAAATGTAGCATCTCAAAGTATTTTACCTAAATAAATTAACCTCTTAATAAGTGACCAGACACACACACAATCCAGTGGCTACAATTGTTTCAGGTAGAGAAGTCCTTTAGAAACTACATTTAGTCTCTTTTCTCATGACTTCTCTCTAGATTAGGCTGTGCTCATCCAACAGGGCCTGCCTTGCTGTGCATTGATAAAAGTAAGAAAGTAGGGCTTAGTTGTATTCCTTCAGATTATCCTATTGTAATCCGATTCAGAGAGTCATTTAAACATGTTGCTATAAAAGAATGTCAATTATCTGGGCTAATGTTTGCGTTTTCCGCTGAACATATTTTTCCTCTTTGGAGGTGCAGATCATAGTCCTTAGAGAAACAAATGTGTGAAGAGACTTTCATATTAAAGTGGTTAAGGTGGTTAGTGGTTAGTTAATTAGTATTAAGGTGGTAGTTGTCAGGTCCGCATCGGACCTGGTCACGGCCACGCCCCCTCACTCAACGTCACGGTCTCACAGCTCGTCTCCTCGTTTGCATTCACCTCCTCAAGCACGATCACCTTCACCTGAGTTCTAATTGGTGTCACCTGGTCTCCACCCTACTTAAGCCTCCTTCCTGCTTCACATGGTGTCTGGTCTCGTCGATGTTCCCTAGGATTTCCTACGTGTCAGTGTGTTTTCTCCGTCTCCCGCGATCTCCCGTTGTTTGCCCCGCGAGCCTTAGACTCCCCAGTCGGTATTGTGATTCCCAGTGTTTTCTAGTGGTTTGTTTAATTCTCTTGTGTTTCGTTTGCTCTATCTCCTGTGTGTTTAGTTAATACGAACTTCTGAGCGTTACCCTTTGTTTTCCTCCGTTATAGTAACGGACGCGACTTTCGTTCTCCCTTTGTTTGTTTGTTTAATAAAACTCCTTATTTCCACTTCCGCCTCCGCCTGTCTGTGTCTGACAGTAGTATTAAGGTGGTCATATACAGCAAATAGAAGAGAACATCTGATTGACAACAGAAAGGAGAACAGCTTTTTTAGACATACATGGCAGCAGAAACACATCCATACTCACACTCTTACAACATGTCTCTGACTTTGAGTCATAGGACCACACGGCAAAGGAAAACATAACAAAACCATCCGAAAAGAACCAATCTCTATGTTTTCTTTCAATCACAAACATATCATTCCCATTATTAATTATTGAGAGTGCGGTCCACTCACTTCCCTGTGTGCAGTACAGTAATGATGCCAGGAGCATAGTGCTGAATATCTGATGCAGAGAGACTAGCATGAAGGACACTCAGGGTATAGCAGAGCCAGGGACAGAGTGTTTCAATAACTTTGGTGTGTATGTGTTTGTTTGGTGTTGTCAGTTTGTTGCCTCTTAGGCAAATTTCCAAGAATTTGGGTGTTCATGGGTGAGAACGCCAGATCATGAAGAGGGTGTCTGAAATATCAGTGTGATGGTTAAAAGGAAACATTAATTGGGGCATGCTGTTTAATAAAATAACAGCAAGAAATGTACCAAGAATTAGATTTCAAGAGACAAAAAATTTGTAAAGGTAATTTTTAAAGTAGTCCTTTCCTTGGTGAATGCATGCTTATTTGCTTCTTTGCGCCTTTGATTATTTGTTTTTGACTTTTTTAGTATATCGGTTTGACTAAAGTTTAGTCAAAGGGGGAAAGTACAGTTCAGTTTAAGGGTAATGACTTTCATACGCAGTCCTTCTGTACCAGTAATATTGACATTAATTTCTAATTATGGGTCCAAAAATGAATTAGTTTAGGGGTTATAAGATGGAGTTGTTTACAATAGCAAAACCTTAAAAACTTTGTTTTATTGTTCTGCTGTCAATATTCTTACAGTGTTCACATGCTTCTTTCTGTGCAATAGATATGATCATACTATTTCTTGATCAGGTGTTTCAGACCTGTTACTTTCCCGGTGAAGCAGTAGAGTAGGTGCAGTTAGGCATTTGTACTGCATGCAGTCTATGTTGACTTAAACTGAAATTTGGTTTATTTTGTTAGATGCAAGTGTTTTTTGTTTATTAGTGCTCTTTTGGGAAAATAAATACCCTTCACTTTTGAACCAGCAACAACCTCTCCTGTGAATCCCCACATCCCTTCTCGTGAGCTGGCCGCTCGGGCCTCTCACATAGTCATAGAAAAACAGGAATTGGTGGTAAATTCTGAGAGGACAGGAAGTCATCTCAAGGAAGGAAGTCAAGTCTTTACTGCTTAACAAGAATGGAGCAAGACATTAGCAACACCAAAGTAACAGCCAAGTTTGACACCCACGGAGAGATCAGCACTCTGATAAGACTCATGCGAAGACTACTAAACAGCCTAGTTTCAACAGAAATGAAACACACATTGACACTGGTGCATACAATGACCATTCGAGCATAAATCATTGTGTATAGACACGTTAATGGACCTTATATTCTATTTGAAGTGGACAAATGGGTAACACTTTAGATTAGGGTACAAACATTCTTCATTAATTAGCAGCTTATTAACATGCAAATTAGTAACATGGTAGTCATTTGTTAGTCACTACAAATCACTTATTAATACTTTATTCTACATGGCCTTATTCAACCCATAATAGACCATTAGCTAAAAATTTCTCCAATATAAACTACTAATTACATGATAATAATAACTTTAAGCGGTAACACTGCAGACTATCACTTCATGGCAAGCTAAAATAACACTGTAAGTTGGACACCAAGTCTACTCATGGCATTATTTTGGCTACAAAGGCAATTTTCTCTCTTTCTGTCTCTCTCTCACACACACACACACACACACGTGCGCACATTAGCACACACACTAGGTTGACCACCTCCAAACCCCTACAGGCTACTATTTTAAGTCTGAGTCCTGTAATAATTTCCTATGTTGAGCACTAACACACTTTTAGCCTTCAGTTTCTGTTTGATTTCTGACTGTGTGCGTGTGTAGCCTCTTTGTGTACTGTCTGCCAAAAGAAAATTGATTTGTTTGTTGTACTGCATCAAGACTGACAACAATTTTCAATTCAATTCAATTTTATTTAAACTGCGCCCTTTATAATAGTATTGTCTCATGGTGCTTTACAGAAGAAGCACCCAAGAGCAACAGAGGCAAGGAAAAACTCCCTTATATTTAGTTAATCTAGGAAGACACCATGAACAGATCCACGACTCAAGGGGCTAACCCAACTGCCCAGGGTCATACAGGAAAAGTACAATCAGTAGTCACCATGATAGAGTACAAGTTGTCCATGGTTTTAGCTAAGGATCATAATAGTTTCAGAATTTTATCCCATAACATTACATGGTAGTCAGTCCATAGGTGGTCATCGAGAATTATGGCTGAACAATGTAGTAGTAGCCAGACATAGTGTTAAAGTCAAGGAGTGAGATGGATCATGGGGGTAATAATAAGGGTGCATTTGACAGTGTCATTGTGAGGGAGGGTCATTCCACAAGAGGGACGCATAGTAGCAAAAGGCTCTTCCTCTCATCGTAGATTTTGATATTATCGGGATTACAAGAAGACCAGCATCCTGAGATCTTAGGGTTCTAGGAGGTTGGTAAGGGACAAGTAAGTCTTTAATATATGTTGGAGCATGGGCACTGAGGGCTTTGTAGGTTAGGAGTATTTTAAAATTGATTCAACAGGGAGCCAATGTAAGGAAGCAGATAGGAGAGATATGTTCATATTTTTTAGTCCTAGTGAGTGTTTGGGCGGTGGCATTTTGTATTAGCTGTAGGTTTCTGATGCGGGTATTACTACACCTGGAGGTAATAAATGCATGTATTAATTTTTCAGCATCCTCAAAGGATAGGAACTTTCTAACCTTGGCTATATTTTGTAGGTGGAAAAAAGATGAGTGTGCATGTCTACATTGCATAATAAGAATAGATCAAGGTGTTAGCAACACCAAAGTAACACCTAAGTTTGACACCCATGGAGAGATCAACACTCTGATAAGACTCATGTGGCATCATTGCAGGCACTTTGAAGATTACTTAACAACCTACTTTCAACAGAAGGGAAACACAAATTGACACTGGTGAATACAATGATCATTAGAACATAAATGATTAGACACTTTAGAGTAGACACTTTAATGGACCTTATATTTTATTTAAAGTGGACAAATGTGACACATTTGTAATACAAACTCATATAAGGGCAATCTTTCATCTTTCACAGAGAGCTCAGTATTTGGTAGATGGACTGTCCTAACATAAGGGAAAAACGAGAGCCTCTTATCACATAGTTTACCCATAACAATATTATCTGTGGTGTCTGTACAGATGCAAAACAGTAATGTTACCAAACAGGGATGGACTGGCCATCTGGCATAAGAGGCATTTTCCCTGTGCGCTGATGTGCATTTTGAGCCGATACAATCATTTACGCAACCATTTGGTCTCTGTGCAAAGATGTTTTACCTACTTGTTTGAAGAATGAAAGTAGGAGGAAAGCCTAGTGCCGCCACAAAAGTGGACTAGTGGACTACAACCAACACTACGGGAGGCCCATGTCAGGACCGACTCTCCATCATAAAGGCCTTTCCTGGATGCCCATGCTAGGCGCGACTTCCCTTCCTTGAGGCTTTGTGATTGACCCCCCCTCACAATGGCACTGTCAAATGGACCCTTATTGTTACCCCCATGACCCATCTCACTCCTTTGAGTCTGACACTATGTCTGGCCGTTGCTACATTGTCCAGCCATAATTCTTGATCACCACCTATGGACTGACTACCATGTAATGTAAAGTGGGATAATGCTCTGTTATGAACTATTATGAACCTTAGCTAAAACCATAGGCAACTTGTAGTCTGTCGTGGTTACTACTGATTGTAATTTTTCTGCATGACCCCTGGCAGTTGGGTTAGCCCCTTGAGTCGTGGATCTGCCCAAGGTTTCTTCCTAGATTAACTAAACATAATCATCCCATCCCATAAAATCGCAACTTTTCACAATTTTCACCTGCTCCCATATTCTTCTTGCAGCAAAATGCCTAAAAACATTGCAACTTGCGACTTTTTTTATCGTAACAATAATAAAAAAGGTCCGCAAAATCCTGGGGGGACTGGAGGGGGGGAGGGGGAGAACAACATTTGGACAAACATAAACACCAAAATCAATATAAAATGTGCTCCCATAGGGTAACATATACACTGCCTCGCAGTGACAGAGATGTCTATGGATTCATGAAGAACGGATAGCAAACTCAAGAAATGCACATCTCCAGGTAGTAGTTTTCTTCACATATCACTTTAACATATCAGAGGTGGTAGGCTACTACAATAGGTCTCATGGCAAAAGAACTTGTATGCAGTTCATATGCCACATATAAAAGAGTTATTTATATATAGCTCTTTTGGTCTTTCAGTTCCAATAGAAACATTGTCATGATGAGGCAGTATAATGAAATTGGGCAAAAGGGTGGCTGATGCAGCATTTGTCCACCTAATTTTTGTGGAACTGAAGTAAACTTGTTAACCCTTGATAAAACTGACCTAAACAGAAGTTGTGACACAATTGTGAAACAATTTTACCAGAAAGTTAGCGCAATTTTTTTTATAGGACATTAAAGGGCTGCAAGATAAGTTGTTAAAAAAATGCAATCTCGATTCATACCTCCATAAGATCTCATTTCTCAATGACACTGTTTTTTTTTGTATTTTATTGCACGTGCTGCGCTACCTAAATTAATGACAAGAACTTTGAGAGTTTTTGAAACAACAGTGATGAGCATTTGCGAGATGAGTTTAGGAAAACAGTGCAAAGAAGAAAAATAGACCGCAGCATTAATGCTAAAACCTAGGTATAATAATCAAGAAACTTTGCAACCTACCATGAGATCAGTGGCCTGCACTAGTTGACTTGGACACATGAAAGGACTATTTGATCACTACAGCGGAATGAGAGTAGAGTTCCATGTCATATCAGGCTAGAAAATTGGCACATTTCATTTTTCGTTGGTCTTAGTACGGAACAGTCAAGTTTTAATTAGGAAAAATATCAGAATTCTTAGTCACTTTTAAGGAAGACGCTAACAGATGAGATTCTAATGATCTAATGTGATTCACTGACCTGTGCTAGGCTGGAGCTAAAAGTGTTACCGTCAGACTCCAAGAACAGCTGGATGAGCTGGAAAAAGGTTAAAGTCAATTGTTTACCTCCAGACGAGGTTGACAATGAGTGTATTTAATGAGAGTAATGAATGCCTCCACACCTTTAATTCGGAGAGACTATGTAATGATTTCTAAAACAATTTGCAAATTTCCACAACATATTTATGTGTATGTTTTATTTTATTGAGAAATTTACATTTTCTTAGGACAAGGCTTCAGTAAAACTCATGTGCTCCTCCAAAACAAGGGTCATCTTCCTCTCAGTGCTGTTCATCCACTTCATTGCAATGTGTTCCCTACAATATGAAAAAACACACCATTAAAAGACACTGTAGAAACCAATGGACACCTCACACATGCACCCTAACATCTCTAACACTGAATGATAGTTGCTAATGTTGAATGTCAAAATCAAGTTCAAAATTATTTGTGTACATACAACAAATTGAAGATCGATTTTCCATTTTCAAAGTGCTTCATCTTCAGCAGTGCTGTTCCAAATTGATGAGTTTTCACAAAGACACTGAAGTTAGGCTATTAACATCTACATTTCCATGTGGACATAAACATTGGACACTGTCAGGTTAACGTTCGCTTATCTGTATACACTGCACTTTATAGCTTTGCTAACATCATAACTGACCAATAGGCCATGGTGAACAGTAATATGATGGAATTTCGAATTTCAGATTCCTTATAATTAAAGGTTACCTTTTAGTTTCCGATTTTTTCCTTCCTCCCCACGGCCCTACTCTTTCTTAAGCTTCTGCGGTCAGCCTACTGTGTCTGAGTTGCTGCAGCAGTTACTTGTGACTGCCAGCTACGGAGAGACAGGAGTGCCAAAAACATTAAAAAATGGTTTCTTACTGTATTTTTTTTAGAAGTAACAAAAAGCAGTGACTTACTGAAGTTTCAAAAAATTAGAAAAACTGTCAACCAAAATTCCCAGAATGTGATGCCAACTACTGTTATTTACTTCAAAAACAATCTGAAGTATTATACTGTTTAAAATGTTGTAAAGTACTATAGAAATTACAGTATACATATATATATAAAATAGTCTAAAAAGGCTCAAGTTAATTGTGTTCATGCTTTATTCAACAGCTTTTATCTTGGATATTTAAAAAAAAAACATACTGTATGCCTCCACGAGCAAAGGAAGTTTATGACATGATTAAGTCATTAAAAGGGTAAGAGCTTTATTTACCAAGGGACTGGTTTGACACAAGCACAGGACAAATATGTGATATTTGAAAGGTCTACAATACTGTGTGCTGTCCCATAAGGCAAAGAAATAAAGGGTACCTGATTAACACATTCTCCCTCCCACAGAGAGGCATTTTATGCCATAATATCACTGATGATATAACTCCATTCAGCCAACATTCCTTGTGAACATCGTCACAGACTGCAGTTTTCTTTTGAAACAATGTAGTTAATGTCAGGCTACAGCTTAAATGAGTTCCAATGAAATTGAATTATTTTCGGTGGAAATTGTGTGGACAAGACAGACATATATTCGTTTGCCTTATTGTTGCTCAATTAGAATGTAGCAAGAGGATGGCAACACCGAGTTTGACACCCGCAGAAGGATCATCACACTGATTAGATTCTCACCGTCTCAATACATGTTTTAGACACCACAGTTTCAACAGCAGTCAAAAAAATTAAGTGATATGACACTTACCAAATAAGCAGGTCAGCAGGAAACGGGTCAGAAAAAGAAAGAAGTTCAACAGTAGTTGAGCAGGATAGATTGCATGTTTGATTACACTGAACACAACAGGCAAGTACAGACAGGCCACACTGTATGTTTCGCATTCTACACTTCTTTTATATCCAGACGTTGTGTCCATATGGCGATTTTAATCTGGCAGAAAAGCGCAGAGAAGCAATTGACCCAGCACATTGTCATAAAGATGTTTTGTTTATTTCTATGACAACAGTAGACAGCACAATGACTGAATTAGCTTCCTAACATGTACTTTTCTCTATGTGGCCACAGATGCTCTATTGTCATAGAAATTGTGTGGACAAGACAGACATATATTCGTTTGCCTTATTGTTGCTCAATTAGAATGTAGCAAGAGGATGGCAACACCGAGTTTGACACCCGCAGAAGGATCATCACACTGATTAGATTCTCACCGTCTCAATACATGTTTTAGACACCACAGTTTCAACAGCAGTCAAAAAAATTAAGTGATATGACACTTACCAAATAAGCAGGTCAGCAGGAAACGGGTCAGAAAAAGAAAGAAGTTCAACAGTAGTTGAGCAGGATAGATTGCATGTTTGATTACACTGAACACAACAGGCAAGTACAGACAGGCCACACTGTATGTTTCGCATTCTACACTTCTTTTATATCCAGACGTTGTGTCCATATGGCGATTTTAATCTGGCAGAAAAGCGCAGAGAAGCAATTGACCCAGCACATTGTCATAAAGATGTTTTGTTTATTTCTATGACAACAGTAGACAGCACAATGACTGAATTAGCTTCCTAACATGTACTTTTCTCTATGTGGCCACAGATGCTCTATTGTCATAGAAAACCATTGAAAAAGAGCACTAGCACTCAGGAAACAAACAAAAAATGGCCATGGACTTGGGCCCTAAGACTAAGTCTAACCACACCAATCAGCATAGACCACTCCAACTTCATCGAAGAAAACACATTCAGCAGTCTAACACTGTCTGTGATGCAGAAGAGCCACTGGCCCTGTCAACATTTCCTGAAATTGACATTCCATAACCATTCCATAATTCCTCTGTCATGAGTGAAATGTTCACCTGGATTAAATTTTGACAGGTTGCCACCTCACGGAGATATTTATCTGAGATGGCATCAGTGGGTATTATTTATGAATTATAAATTATAAATTATTTATAAATTATAAATAAATTACTTTATATTTTTTTATAATTTTATAATGTTATAATTTTTTATAATTTTATATATTTTTTATAATTTTATATTTTTTTTATAATTTTATAAATTCTATAATTTATAATTTTTGAATAAAATTATTTATAAATTAATTAAATTATTAAAACTGGGTAAATAAGTAAAACCTTAGTGTAAAGAGCTATTGTTCAAAACGTAGGCATTATTTTCCATTGATGTTTATTTAAAAATATTCTGACAGCTATACACAAACCCATGCAAGGTGATTAACATGCACATGATAGAAACATCCAGTGCTGTGCAGGAAAGCATAGGTGTTTTTTAAGAGCATTTGCATCAGAGGTCAGCTGTTCCTGTTTCTGTTTATATATGCCGGTGTTCAGAAGAGAAAGCTTACATCACACTGGCATCACCTTCTCCTTTAAAACCATAAATAAAAGCAGAGTATCACTGCAGTGCTTGGTGCCAGTCTGAGACAAATGAGAGAAGACCAGCATTATCCAACATGACTCTCACTGTTCAACAGATGATCAGGCTGTTCAGTGTACTTACTTTACTGTTCAGCTGCACAGAGGGTGGTAAGTGTTTGTAATACTTCTGTTTTAATTGGCTTTTCTTTGTATTTTTTCTACTGCCAATTTGATGCTCTGCTTTTACTGCAATTGTGCTGTTCCCTCTTATAGTAGATAGCCTTGGTTTATGACTTGTTTTTGTTTGTTTTTTTGCCTCAAAGATGAAAAGATTGATCCAAAACATCAAGCATGCTGTTACAAAGTAAGCCCTGCATGTAATCTGAGCATGGAACAGATTACCAACTGTGTCCTTTTCTCACAAAACTATAAGTGTCTCAAAGCTGTCATGTAAGTTAGAGCAAATCCATCCACAATAATCCCCTAATGTGCTGTTACGATAATTAAAATTGTCTATTTTATTCAACAGATTGTTTTCTAAAGAACAACATTGCTGTATGACTCCACAAGACGTACGTGTTCGGGATATGGTGAAGGAATTAGAACGGGTAAGAACTTTATTTACTAGGGCTCTGGTTGGACACAAACAACAAATACGTGATATTTGAAAGGTCTACAATACTGTGTGCTGTCAAATGGCAAAGGGCACTTAATTAACCCAGTCTCCCTCCCACAGAGAGGTATTCCGTGCGTCAGAGTGGGCTCATTCAGTCAACATTCGACCTGATCACAGACTTTAGTCTTCTTTTGACACATATGAGTGTTGATGAAGTTGTTGTTGACTCAACAACAATGTTTGGTTGAAATTAAGTGGCAATGGTGCAAAATAATGTATCTGTAATAATAGGCCTAATGCAGTATTAAATCGATTTAATGCAGTTTGTAGCAAAAGAGGAAGGATTAAATAGCCAGTGAAAATAGTATAATGTTCCATAATATGTTTCCTAACATTGTGATTGCTTTATGTATTAGCATAATGAATAACGAACGGAAATGATGTCATCAGAGATTGTATGAAATTGTTAATTATGGATGCAACATGTAAGAGCCTGTAACATGTAATACATACAATGTTCTACATACACCAATAAATGTATTGCCAATTGTGCTTCACAACATTTTAATCAAGATGTTCTTTTGGGGTTTTGAGGTATATGCAAATGACCAGAGGTATAAGTTTGGTCTAAGAAAGTCCTACTGGTGCAGTTAACACAGGTGACTTCACTAATGATCTGATCTATCTGACAGAGGAGCTTGTATTGACTGTATAAAACACTTCAATTATTACAGACTAATGTTATATAAAAAGAATATATTTTACAGAAATAAATCCATCTCTCCATAAATAAACAAATATATCAATACGGATAAAAAAGTTATTGTCTGTATTAATAAATACAAATATTAAACAAATATTAAACAAATAATCATAAACAAATCAACTCCAAAGTTAATCAGTAACCCAATGTCTTTCAGAGGACATCAACTGGAAGCATATATTGGCCATTTCTTTCTCATGCCTTCTCTCCAGATTATGAGGAGCTCTTCCTACATGGCTTACCCTCCTGTGGTTGGATAAAAGTAAGAAAATCAGGGCTTTGCTGTTATCTATTCAAGTGCTCTGAGTGTCCTTGAATGGCAAAAAAAAGTTCTTACCTGTGCTAATTTGCGCATTTTCTTCTGCACCCATCGCGCACGTCTGGTAGTGCAGTACATATTCCCTTGGGAAATAAATCTGATTGGATGAAAAATTTGTGCAGCAGATTGTTAAGATACTGAAAGAGAAACATGGAGACTTGACACTTAAATAGAATGGAAGCACTGGACTGGCAATAGAGGAAGTATACTTACATAACAGCAGCAAGGCATCCATCAGTCTGAGGGTGAATAACACAGTCTGTGATTTCTGTTTGAATACGCCCTGGACTTACTTTCTTACAGCAAGTTTCTCGTTTTGAGTCCTGTGACCAGACTGTAAAATAAAACATACCCAAACCAGCTGAGTATTTATTCTCTTTTTTTTGTTGTTGTTTTTCTTTTTTTTGTTTGTTTGTTTTTTAATTAAAGTCTTACAGAAATAAATAATCTGAATTCTAATTTGTTTTCTCCTAAAGAAAATACAAAGTTGGACTAAAAGAAAGACTTCTAAAAGACAAAGACTGTTGTAAGAAGCAGTATTTTCATCTCTATCCGTCCACTGTCCACTCACCTCCAAGAGTGGAATTCAGTAATAACGTTGTCAGGAGCATGATGCACAATCTCTGAGAGACTAAGAATAGCATGATGGACAGTCCAGCTGAAGAAGGCTATTACAGAGACAGGGGCAAAGAGTTTTAATCCGTAACTCTGTAAGTATGTCTGAGTTTGATGTTGACAGTCTCATGTCTCTAATATACAGTTTAAAATGAGGAAGTTGTGGCAATCATCACGTCCCACGCTTCACAAGAGGAAAATATTAGTTCAAAACAAGTCAGCATGTCTTGAGAGCATATATGGGCATTTTGACAAGCAGTATGGTGAGATGGACTGTGTTTTTTATATATATAGCTATAGCTGTAGCTATATAGTCAGAATAATCATTATTAACAATCATAAGGATTGGCAAGAGCATTTGGTAACACTTTCTATGAACACAGTACTCATAAAGCATTATAAATGCATCTGTAAAGGGCTCTAATGCATTCATAAAACCTTATAACTAATGACATTAGTATTAATCACTGTTTATACATTCTCATGACTGAATGAATAATTCTTCATTATTCAGAATGAGCAATGAGACATAAAAAACAACTTCAAGTTGTAAAGCCTTTTCTATTTTCTATATTCACTATTTTCATTTTACTCCTTTTCCATCCCTTCATAGCACATCATAAAAGCAATGGACCCCATACCACATTCTATAACATATCCCACTTGTGATATCAAAAAACACAGAATGACCATAATTTGGATGGACAAGGCAGATAGGTCTTTTTCAAATAATTTCAGACAGTAATGTGATTGCAGGTTAATTGACACAGATATAAAAACTAACCACAGGGAGTTTCATTTTTCAAGTTTTACAGCTCTCTGTCAGTTCATGTGTAGCCTAATAGTGTCATATAGGTCCTTTCCCTTTATTATTGGCAAAATAGCATTTAAGGTCATTGAAATCCAAATGCAACCTTTCATGTAGATACAAATAATGCAACAGAAGACAAGAGAAAAGACATAACATATAATCGGCAGAAAAAATATTATTGTGAATAACAAATTTTTCCGGCTCTACCTTTATTTTATAAACATAATGGACCAGATACTGTATTTACTAAGCAACACCTAATGGGCTGTTGCTACTCTCCGCTTCATGCTGCATCTCAGTTCTGTCCAGCTGTTTCTGCAATCACTGGAACCTATATTGCCTATTTGGGCTAAAAAGCTAAAAGTTTCTTAGGTTAGTTGATAAACATTAAGAAATATTATGAAGTAGGCTAGAGACAACAATCTCTTGTTTACCAAACTGCTGTCTCTTGTTGCCATAGTTTTTAAGTTCTAGATGAGTACATTTCATTTATTTCTCATTGTCATAGCCATTGTCGGATGCCTAAATGTCATGTGACCTTAACTTGACACACATGACCCCATGTCACCACACTTGACCTGTATCTGGAGACTGGAAATAATGGAGTAATAGTAGCATGTGGATGAGTCAATCCTGGTGAATCCACTTAAATGACACATCAGGAAATGCTACAATTTTGCATTCACATTCATTATACTCAGGAGAATATAGTGCTATTTTTGTTAACTGCTTGGACCAGAAATACAGTCATACACAATGGGCTTGTTTGAAATGGCTGGCTGGCTTAACGCAATGCATTTTGGACTTGGTCAATCTCATCTGAACCTCACCGTAGTCCTGCCATACGGTACTAAAACCTTGTGGGATCACAATAAATAAATAAATAAATAAAGCCAGATCAAGCGTGGCTGATCCAACCTCTGGGTTAAACCAAGCAAGAGATCAACCAATGGCTATTCCGCTACTATGGGGACGAAACCGCCAACCGTCGGCAATAATGCCAGCCAGCCAGCCAACCAGCCAGCCATTTCAAACAACATTAGTCATCATATTTTCAGACACAGTGCTTAAAAAGTGCTGCTGATGGTTATTACAATGTTCAGTGTGACAGAATCCTGAACAACCATGCAATCTGAGCAAATATGTTTATCTTTAGCTCTTTAGTGATGTCTGTAGTGTATTGGGATTTATGTTCAGGTGCATGCGCACCATGTAAGGCGGTTGCCATCATTACCATTTGTTTTATTTCTGCTAAGCCATGTTGTACTGAACACCAACCCACTTACCAGTAAAGTTCTTTAAACAACTCCTGTGTTGTATGTCGGATCTTACACTGTTGACGACGCGGATCTGGACTCAATGAAGGTTCTCTGACTAAGCTGGCTACCGAAGGTGCTAGGGGTGCTAGATGCCAGCGGCGCCTGCTGGCGGAACAAGCTCACATTCAACGACGCAGACGAAAGAGCCCTCGCTGCCGTGAAGAGCCGCCTCGAATGCTCGCATTCTTCATCCAGAACGGGCTGACACTCCACAGACAGCTGATGTTCATCGGACCTCACCGAAGTGGAAACAAGCGGCCAGCATGACCCTCGCAACTGCAAATTCAGCTCTGCTTTAAGTCATTACTGTAAGAAAAGAGGGCATATTGCTTGTGTGTGCCTAATGAAAACCAATGATGGCAGAGAATCATCGGGGACAGTTGCACAATCAACACAGCATGCAGACATTGTTACACAGAGGGAGGAATAGGAATACGAAATCCACACCATGGACAGGCAGGAATTTGCCACTGTGATATTGAACAACAAAGCCCATGTAATGAAAGTTGACTCTGGAGCAGCATTCTCTTTGATCAGTGAGAACACCTATAACACATTTTGGCCGGACCAGCCTCCTTTAATACATAAAGACAATAGTGTGCTTAAGCAGTGGTCGCAGGCGGAGCGGCAGATTAAGGGAAGATTTTTGCAAGAGTACAATATCAGGGCCGTGAACTGACATTACCTATGCTTATTATACAGGGCCAGGGGACAAGTATTTTGGGGTGAGGCTGGTTTGATGCCTTAGGCATATCTATGATTGCTGTGCATCAAGTACACATACAATCTATAGAGTCCATTCTGAATGAATATGCAGAAGTGTTTCAAGAGTTAGGGGCTTCACACACACCTCCAATATCCATTGACATTGATTCTACAGCTTCGTCCAAATTGTTCAAAACCTGCCCCGTGCCATTTGCTCTTTGACCCAAGTTAGATGAAGAACTTGATAAGCTACTAGCTCAAGGCATTTTTGAGCCAGTGCGGACCTCAAGGTGGGCCACGCCCATCGTACTAGTAGCAAAAAAGATGGTAACTTAAGAATTTTTGATGACTACCGCTGTACAGTTACACAGCCATCAAGCCTGATGTGTACCCCATTCCTACTGTGGCAGAACTGTTCTCTAGACTACCAGGCAGGGTGGTTTTCTGTAAGCTGGATCTCAAGCAAGCTTACCAGCAGCTCATATTGGATGATGCCGCAGCAGAACACCTCTCCATTAACACACATCGTGGGCCGTTTGCAATTTGGAGTGTTAATGTCACCAAGTGGCCAACGTTCTGATAATAAATGTCTTGGGACCCAGCAGCGGAAATACCACAGACAACCAAAATTAGATATGAAAAAACACACTACAGCAGTGGCGACTGGTGGTCACAAAAATAGGGGAGGACGGGGTAAAGTGGTCAGGTGGGTGAATGAGCAGGTAAATGTGAGTAGATGGGGTGGGTGGATTGTTGGGAGAGAGAAAGAATTACAAAACCAGAAAGGTGTCCTGGTGCTTGCTCTTAGGGGGATTGTGTTAAATAAAATTAATTTGTTTTTTGAGGACACATGTCAGCATGGAAATACTATACAGTGCAATGAGTATAGTTTGTTTGTGGTAACGTCAGTTGTCTTTTGTGCTTTACACTGCAATATTAAGAAAGTGGCAGAAATGATTTTGAAACACCAGAAGACTGCAAACTCCCTATAGTTGCCCTTGTTATCTGAATTTGGCTCTTCATCCCGTCCCCTAAATGCCAGCTCCTGCATGCCCAGATACGCCGTAGCATCAATCAAATGCTTCAGTGTATCCCTATTACGACACACTTTAGCATTGTGCTGTGCCACCTGCAACCGGCACCCTCGTCCACAAGTTGATCAACAGGCACGCTATCTAGTAATTTTACGCGAATAGCTGCATAGTTACACTTGTCGTGACGCTTGGTGGCCCTGTCCAAATTTTTAAGGTCACTACATCCCTGCACAAACCATGTTTGAGATTTCCCTACCAATGGGCAAGGCCAGTATAGACAACTAGTGGTAACACTAGCAGTTAGTCATGGGTATCTTTGATACCATGTGTTGTTAAACACACTGACCTTACGATTCGTTCTGTTTTGATTTTCACCTTCTCATCGTCCTCCAGTGTGTGAAATGGGGTATTTAACATCATGAATACAACATCCAGTTTTTCCATCCTTTTTTTATTGACACAACAAAGCAAAACTCTACAAAGGCTTGAACTCTCCGCCGTCTGCACCTTCATGAATGACAGGTCTGTCGACAATGACAGTAGTACAAGACCTTGCGTGTCAACCCGTCAACCCACCCTTTCATTCTGATTAGGCCCATTCACGAATGTGCCTCTATTGATTGGCTGATTGATGACAGACGAGAATTTTGAACTGACCCGCCCAAAGGGAGGACGTTCCTCCCTTTTTGCCATTCACTCCATGTTAAAAGAGGAGCCCGCGAATCGCCCGGTTTGTAGTGTTTATAATGGATGTCAATGAGGGAGTAAGGGAGGACGTTATTTTGGTGCCTTTTTTCTGTTTTCGAAGTGTTAAAATTATTTCAGCTGTTTTGATATGTTTTTGCATGTTTATCTATTAAATATCTGTGATTTTTCTCCTGGACGTTCTTTCTTTAGAAATTTAAGGGAGGATCTTCCTCCCTCTCCTTAATGGAGGAGTCGCCTCTGCACTACAGTGGTCCAACAGTCACGTCACAGGGATAGTTACAGCATCCTAGGTGGCCAACAGGAGCATGGAGGAAGGGTGCAGTGTAGCCAAGGTAGTCTTTGCAACAGCGTCAAGCTCAGGGACCACAGGATAGATAGGCCAGAGACTAGAAGAGAACACCCAAAATGACCACCAGCATCCCAAGTAGCAGGGAAGACATGCACACTATAACACAGTAACATATAATTACGCCCCTTCAAACAGCAATAGCGAGCGTTGAGGGAGGTTTAAGTGCAGTCACAGTCTTCTAAACAGGGCCAGACATCAGGAGCACAAGACAGATGCCAGAAGCTAGAAGAAAGCACCACAGAGAGCAGCACTGTCTGTGACAGGAAGTCTTGTCCAAATATGGGTAAAGGGGTGGAGTATGACAAGAAGTTCTAATCAAACTACTCACACTAGCTGGAAAGAAGGCACAGGACAAATATGGGCATGGGGCTGAGACAGGAAATGGGTTGCCAGGTTTGTCCTTAAGAATCTAAAGATTCAAGTAGGTCAAAAGGTAATGGCAAAAAATAAAATCCACTACAAAAGTGACACAAGCACACATTAAAGAACAACTATAATATATTCTCACACAGAGTAAATCACATGTAATGCACTGCACACGGTAAGGCCCTAATTGCTCATCTAAAAACACTGGGTCCACCTGTGACATCACCTGGTGTTCAACCATATTTGGATGACATCCTGATAGCAGGAAAAATGATAGATGAACACACTGCACGGCTTTGCGCTGTGTTGCAGTGATTCACAGAAGCAGGGCTGCAGCTGCAAAAGGAAAAGGGCATTTTTGCAGCAACCGACCAGCGAAAAAGTAGAGGCTATCCAGAACAAAGCGTCCTCACCCCGGAACAAAACAGAGCTGCAATCTTTTCTCGATCTCCTAAATTTTTACAGCGGTTTTCTGCCCAACAAAGCTACAGTGCTGAAACCCCAGCATCGTCTCCTTGACCAGTCCACTTCATGGCAGTGGACTGATAAACATGAAAAGGCTTATACGGCTGCAAAACAGCTACTACAAGCTGAGGGTGTGCTGACCCACTATGATGAAAACACCCTTTGCAGTTGCATGTGATGCCTTGTCATATGGTTTGGGAGCACTTTTCTTCCATACTGAGCCAAATGGATGCGAGGCCCCCATCTGCTTTGCATCCAGAACTCTGTCTTCGATGGAGAGAAATTATGCGCAAATTGATAAAGAGGCACTGGCCGTTGTTTTTGCAGTCAAGAAATTTCACATTACCTTGCTGGTTGTCATTTTGTGGTTTTTCCTTTCGGGCCTGATGCACCACTCTAAGCCCATGCCCTCTGTGCTGTGTCTTCACATGCTGCGCTGGAGTGTATTTCTTGAGGCCTATGATTATGAAAACTGTGCTACAGGCCAGGTAAACAGCTGGCGAATGCTGATGCATTGAGTCGCCTGCCCCTACCCTCTACAGTGATGGTGACACCACCACCCTTGGAGGTGCTTTTGTTGGAAATGGTACCTGACGCCATGTTACACGCAAGCAAAATTGCTGCTCTTACTCTAAAAGATCCAATTCTGTCTCGCGTTTTATGCTGGGTCCTGCATGGCTGGCCAGCAGAGGTGCCTGATGCCTGTTTCAAGCCATTCCTCAACCGCCATCATGAGCTGTCAGCACTAAGAACTTCCTGTTATGGGGAAGTCGTGTGGTTGCCCCCAGTCTGGCAAGGGAGGAAGTGCTAGCCATGTTACATGATGCACACCCAGGCATTGTGCACATGAAAGGCTTGGGTAGGAGTTATGCATGGTGGCCAGGTATGGATGCCGCTATTGAGCAAACTGTGAAATCCTGTGATACCTTCCAATGGTCCCGCCATGCTCCACCTGCCGCACAGTTGCATCCATGGGAGTGGACAACAAAGAAATGGTCTCAGTTACACATAGACTTTGCTGGTCCATTCCAAGGAAAGACCTTCCACATAGTTGTGGACTCCCACTCCAAGTGGCTGGAGGTAGCCATATTGAGTTAAATGTCATCCTCTATGGTGATTAGCACACTTAGACTTGTTGGCAATCCATGGTTTGCCGGACATCATTGTCTCTGATAATGGGACCTCCTTCACCTCTGAAGCATTCAAGGAGTTTGCCAGGCACAATGGCATAAGACATGTGACTACAGCACCCTACCATTCTCGCTCAAATGGCCAAGCTGAATGAATGGTCCAGACAACCAAGGAGGCCTTGTCCAGAATCACTGTTGGGGACTGGCAGACACGTCTAGCTAGGTTCCTATTGTCACAGCACATCACTCCCAATTCAGCAACGGGTAAAAAGCCCTGCCGAGGTGCTCATGAACAGGCGCCTTACCACTGCTCTTGATCAAATCCATCCAGATTATGAAAGTGAGATGCATTGCAAACAAGAGGTGGTTGCTGATAAGCAGCAGGGCCGTGTTAGGGGTTTTCAGCCTAAAGATAATGTTTACATGAGGAGTTACACTGGGGAGCGCAAATGGGTCGCAGGTGTCATGGTGGATACCACTGGCCCTGTTTCATACAGTGTACAAACACCAGATGGGCAACTGCATTGGCAACATGTGGATCAACTCCGTGGCAGAGTGATTGCATGTGCTGAACAACAAGAGATTACAATCCATCATGGCGTTTTGCAGATTTTGTGAACCGGGGGAAAGGGGTGTAGTGTATTGGGATTTATGTTCAGGTGCATGAACACCATGTAAGGCGGTTGCCATCGTTACCATTTGTTTTAGGGATATAACTGAAGGATACTACCAATTCTGCTATGCCATGTTGTACTGAACACCACCAGTAAAGTTCTTTAAACAACTCTTGTGTCTAAGTCGGATCTTACAATGTCATCGCTATTATTGTGTCAACAGACCAACTACAACTAGGCCTACTACCGTGACTGGGAGTTTTCAATGCTAACCTGACAATTTGAATATAAGTGTGCTAGTTGTTGTAACATGGTTGTGAAGGATATTGTGAAACATTGTTTTAACAGAAGTAAATGTGAGCTATCTATGATATTAGTCAAACAATGCCATCTGACGAGCAAATTGACGGAGCCTACGCACAAGGCTAGAAGACTTCAGTGTTGTCCTGCGATTGTACTGAGATATGTGCAAAAATGCAGAAAATTATAGGACACAAAATATTTTTCTTGATAGTAAGGCTTACATATAGCCTAGACTGCCCTGAAAAAACAAGCTATAGCATGTGTAGATGGCCTTATAATGACTGAGGTAAGACCTTAAAAGTAAAGCTAGTGAAGTTACCCTGACAATAGCCTAGGGCCCATAGGTTTCAATGCTTTAGGTTTAAGAGAAATTAATAATAAAAACAAGACTTGCGTATATCGAAATGTTGTACAAATATATCTCTTCCAACCCTACCAAACCTGAGACCAACCCTACACCCTAGACCCATCCAATGAAAACTCAAAAATTTATTCAATTCAATTCTTCAATTCAATTAAGCCATTGAATTAATTGTTAAAAAAATAAGATCTAACAACATGTGAAAATACACCAGAATGCAGGAAATGACATCAAATTTTCTGGGAGAGTGCCCCCAGCCCCCCTCAATAGTTGTACATCAACATGTCACAAATGTTTCCAATACCCTTGCATTGGTTTAGCTACAATAGCTGAAGCAGCCTATATTGTTGCATTGTATAGAAACATCAGCAATGTGCTGCCCACAAAACATATTTTCAGCAATACTACTTGCTACAAATGGTGGCACCCCGAGTTTGTGCCCATTTTTTTTAAGCAACATATGATGAATAACTTTTAGGTTTAGAATTGCAGACTGTATCTATTACAATAGCCAATGTCAATGTGTTATTTCACAAATAATTTGGTAAAGGACAGATAACTCCCTTTTAGATAATCCTCTCCAGCTGTAGTGACTCAGCACTCAGTTGTGCTTAAGGGTAAGAAAATAGAGGGCTTGAGAGTGGCTTTGCTCTCACTAAAGGAAATTCCCATTATGTAGGAAAGAGGCACTGCACAACAAAGATTCAGCTGAGTTTACCATATGGCTGAAGCCCAATGCCCCCCTAACCCTAAACACTGAACCCTCAATGACTTTTTGCCATTAAAGTCTTTGAGGGTTCAAGGCTCAGGAATTCAGCCCATGTCTTTCTCATGTCTTTTGCTTTTGCATGGTAGCCTATAACAGATGCTGGCTTTTTATGACACCTTTTCACACCTATACTATCCTATGTATGTAGGCTATACTCCTCACTGGTCCTGATGAATTTATGTTTCTCTGCCTACCATGGATCTGGTTTTTCATATTTTTATCCTGTCACAAAAAAACATTTTTAAAAACATTCAGTTCAAAAAGTATTTATTAAGTTAAATATATCAGGGCAGTTAAATATCAGGTAAGAGTAATTCTGTTTGGGAAATATAAATGTAGAATAATAATGACATCATAAATAACATGTAAAATCTAAACATGTAAATATGTAAATTAGCACAGTTTTTAACATTAAATAACTTCTCACTTATAAATATATATGTAATTCTAGTTATGGTATGTACACATTTTTAGAATGTTACTATACATTAAATACGCAAATAAATACAAGCTTTTCTTTGTTGAAAAAATACATAGTGCCAAAAATAGACAAACTATAATTAAATAAATAATATAACTAAAAAAGCATATACAAAAGTAAAACCCAATTGTAAGTAATCTCTAATGCTAACCCTCACACTGGATAGACTGTGCTGATCCATCACAGTGACAATTTGTTACTGTGGATTACAAACAAATCAAAAAGAAGGTCAAAGAGCAATTTCATTTACATGCCCATGACTGTGACATTATTCCTCCAGCCCAAACAAGGTGTTCCTGCCTGAAATGTAATTAAAGAAAAAGAGCACAAATCAATACTTTCATGCTTGTGAATCACAGCACAGACCTAGATAAAAATTAGAAATCAGTACTGACAAGTCTTGTATTAATATGTATACATGCACTGACCTTTTCCAGTTTGATTAGTTTTGCTTTGACCCACTTTGCTTTAGGGCTACTGCAGTATTTCTTCTTTTCACTGTAGAATCTGTATAGATCAGATCAGGATTCATTGTCATGTAAATCACAACATTTTCAATATCATTTTCAGACATATAAAGTGAAGGACAAAAGAGGAAATAGCATGCTAAGTGTTGATGTGTCACTCACATGACTGCATCAACGCAGTTATTTGTCCTGGAATGGATGATGCATTTGGTGATTTCATCCTTTATGTGAGCTGGACTTGTTTTCTTGCAGCAGCTCCCTTTTACAGTGTCTTGAGCATGCACTTAAAAAATCATCAGAATACATTCATGTCAATACACATGTCTACTCATGTCATGACAGTAAAAGCTGTAAACTCTGCCCTATATATATATATATATATATATATATATATATATATATATAGTAACAGAGATTAGGGTAGACATATTCACCTTTAATTAGCAGCTTATTACCATGCATATTGATAGCATACTAGCCATTTGTTAGGCATTACAACTAACTTATTAATACCTTATACTACATTATTCTAGTTCTTATCTTATTCTACCCATAGTAGAATACCCATAGTAAAACTAGATTTTTTCCAATATAAACTCCTAATTACTGCTTATTCATTGTAAGCTAGTTGTTGTATAAATAAGCAGTATGAATAAGCAGAAATTAGGAGTTTATATTGGAGAAATCTATGTTAGTGGTTTACTATGGGTAGCATGTGTATGTGTGGCCTGATCTAGCCTAATCCCTGTCTGTGTGTTGTGTGTGTGTGTATTTAACGTGGGAAATATGAGAAACATGAGAAACATGCTTACCTTGAAGTGTGCAACTAAGCAGGAGTGTTCCGACCCAGAAGAGGCTGAGCAGACGCAACAGGACAAATGTTGATGGCATTGCGGTTTATGTAGTTCTGATGTTCACCCAGTGACTTGTAGATCTTCTCTGTCTGAGTTGAGTTCCTGTGCTCTGGCTAGGTTGGGGAGACACTGGCTTTTTATCTCTGCCTGAAATAAGGAACTCTGAGACTCACTCAGCCCTGATCTCGTCACGAATGGAAAGACTTACAGTACTTACTGATAGGCCTGAATAGCATTTCTGTGAGTCCTGAGCTGACAAGACATATATGGATATATCACCTATCAAGCAAGACACTGACTTTCTATAGCATCTTAATGATCTGATATGATCTGTGTTGGAGTCCTCCTCTCTGCTCAGTGAGTGAGTCTCTATCTGCACAGAGATGAGTGAGGGAGGAGAGCATGTCTTTGAGGTCAGGCTTGAAGAGTGGAGTCAGCACATCAGGCTAGCAACAATGTCCCACAGGCGCATAAAGTTGGCGCATCCAGCAAAACCAACAGAGTTGCGTGTAGAAAGAGGAGGGGTTTCAGTGCATTTAATGTTTGGAAATTTTCCCCAGGAACAAAAAAAAAAACAAAAACAACAAAAACAAACAAAAAACCTTTGCCCTGGAAAGTCCTCCCCACACCAGACTAAACATGCCCTCATGTCTGTGGAATACACCCACCACGTCATTCAATAACACGGGCTTGTGTGGGTAAATCAGTGTAGATTTATTGCTGTGGCTTTCAAGGACTGTACGGTCATGAATTCTCTTAGTAATCTATTCACCTGATACTACACTTACACACACATATACAAAAGCTCCTTTAATTAAAATTGGCAAATTAACATTTTTTGTACACAATTACAGTAACAGAGAGCAGTCTCATTTGAAGTGACGTCAATGTCAATGATTCAAGAGGCCATCATATTCACTTTAGTTGTGAATCACGTTTAGGAATTGTTCCTCATTCCATCATGCTATTTCTTAATTTTACAACCCTTGGCCCCCTGCCAAAAAACACTGAGGTACTTCAATTTTATTTCAATGTATGATCTTGAATCAGGATCACCAGGAATGTGGTTTCTTGGTTAGTTTAACTGGGGTGTTTGGTTAGTTTGACAGGGATCTTCAGTTGTGTGATTGATTTTGGAGGGGAGGTGAATAAGTTCTATGCTCTTTATCAAGGTGAAACATTTTGTAGGTGCTCTAAAAACTGAAAACTGAAGCACACTTATGTGGGCGTACTATGCACATGTAATTTTGTATGCAACATTGTCCTTTCAGAATGAAGATTATTTAAAAACAATGTGTTCCCTTTTTTCTCTTTGTGGCTGACAGGAAGATGTACACACTTCCTGCAGGGCACATTTTCATTCATGCCGTTTGAGGCTGGCAGAAGCATCCACTCTTTTGGAATGGTTTGCTCCTCACACAGCTCTGTGACCGCAGCTGCACAGCTGTCCCTGTGTCAGGTATAATTATAACACAGTTCCCAATATAGCGGTCACTACTCACAGTCATAGGGAGGAACCACTGCAGGAAAGTCCCTCCAAAAGCCATGACAAAGACTGCATTCCTGTTCTCTTACTCCTCCTGCATTTGAAACAGTCATGAGAATCGTGAGCTGGGTTGTGTGGGTCGTACACCACTCTGACCCAAATGTTTTGGGTCAAAGTTATGTTGTTTTAGAGGGTTGTTGTCAGTGACTTTCAGAGGTGCAATTGAATGGCCAGTCTGTTGCCAAGGAAAATAATGATTTGTGTATATGCTTTTGAGGTTTTGCTTTTATATGTTACTTATAATTTGATGTGCTTCGTATCAGATCTTAATGTTTGGAAAGGATACACTAAATTGAGCATTGTAGGTACCCTACTGTATGTCAGATCTAAATGTCAATAATACTCTAGTTCTTGTAATTTTCTCCACTGATGGGTATGACTGGCTACAGTAGGCCTACGTCCCAACAGCTAACGTTCTTTCATTTGTAGATTTTGAACTTGCAAATGAAATCTGTTGAAATTGAAAATAATCTACCCTTAACCACACAGTTGATGTGTGAAAGGCTAGGGAGGTTGGATGCATCAGGGCTTGTGTCCCGGTTAGATAAATGACCACATCAATACATTTTCAGACAGATTCCTCTTGTGTTTATTCGGTTTTATTAGGTTGGGTTGTCATTCAGTGACAAAAGCATTTTTGCTTCCATTGAAAGAAAAAAGAAAAAAAGTATTTTAATGGGCTCAGCCTAGTTGCTAAAAAGTCTTCCATTCAGTTTGGATACATTTTGTCTTAAACCAGTAGGAGAGGAACCACTTTGGGGAACTGAACTGCATTACCCAAAACATTTCAACACCACATCAGTCACAGAAGATGTCAAACATGACAGTCCAGCTATGCTGTGATCATAAGCACTTCACAATACTCTTTGGAGTCCTTCCAAAGCAGCATAGGAAGTTGACAATGCAAACTCAGCTTGTGTCCTTATACATGCCCGATGCCACAGGTCATATGTCCGAAGTAGCTGCTTATAGCTTTGGCCAACCTTGATAAAAGATTTTTTCATTAGCCTATAAGAAAGAAGTAAGCATGCAAAATTCAGCTCCCCTTTTATTGACATTGTGAGTACACTGTGGTGGCATTTAGAGTACATTTGTACATTTGCTTGAAGAGGCATATAGGTAAGTAGTTTGGTGCAAATATTACAAATACATGGTGCATGCCTTTACTATCGCTACCAACGATCACTGAATACTGACCAAAATAGAGCAACACGATACGTTACAATGGAAACAAACTGAAATAGTTCCAGTCTGCATAAGTGGGAGTGTCACATAATGTCACAATCTTCTGTATCAGTGCACGAGGGCTCAACTCTGGTCTGCATAACAGAGAACATGAACCTTAACGAACATTTGTGCCTCTCGCTCTGCTTTTACCCTCTCTGCCACTACTTCTGGGTGCAATGGCTAACCACAACAGAGAAAGATAAAATGTCAAGCCCTTAACTTTCATACATGTGGTGGATTTGTGTTTGTGTGTGTGTGTGTGTGTGTGTGTGTGTGTGTGTGTGTGTGTGTGTGTGTGTGTGTGTGTGAGAGAGAGAGAGAGAGAGAGAAAGCGAGAGAGTGAGGGGAGAGAAAGAGAGAGAGAGGAGAGAGAAAGGAAATAAAGAAATGAACCAGGTTATATACATGTCTGTACATCTGTACTCCATTTCTGTGTAATTAAATGTAAACATTTCCACACAGTAAAACTATGTTCACCCCTGATGACTGTAAGTCTGTCAGGGGTGAACACATGTAAAGGTGGCATATCTGTGGTGCTGTTGTAAGCACTGCTAATCAGTAAGGCCTTAAAACAGCACTGTAGTCACTTCTTGTATGATCAGACATGATGAAATACCCTTTGTTGAAAAGATATTTTTGTTGCTGAGAGGTTGATGTAACAATTAGGAAAGAGAAATACATTGTCAATTGAGAAGTGTCATACAATGAGAATGGAAATGTTGCCAGGGCGTTGTTTATAGTGTCCTCTCAGACCATGTGTGACATTGGATTGCATGTATGTGAGCAAAATGCTGTTGCCATCTAGTGGACATATCATGTCCTTGCACACAACCTAATCCAGTCATTCTCAAACTTTTTCTATCATTCCTCAGACTTGTGAAGCTCCACTTTCCCCCTTTTGCGCCTACAAAATAACAGTAAAACATACAATGCTTTTGAATAATGTTTTTTTTTTGCTTAGGAAAGTTCCTATCATGAAATGGCCCAAAAATATTTATACAAAGGTGCTTCAAGGTGCTTAATGCTAAGGAAAGGTGCTTCAAGGTGCTCAATCAACTTAACAAAATATCAATAACAATTTTCTTAAAATCACTGTTGTCTTTTCCTTAGTCCTTTCAAATTCATCTTTGATCCCATGGTGTTTTAGGTCAAAGGAAAGGTCAAGGAAAAGTGAATAGTGAAAGATTGACTATTTTAAAACAGCCATAGTCACATTATGGATAACTATGAGGTAATTGCAATTATGAAGCATGCTTGTAGGTTATACAAACTACTGTAAGCTTCTCTTTATTTTCACAGCCAAGTCCACCTGTCAATCAGGCCCATCCAATCAGATGGCTCTCAGTATGTTTATTTGCCAAACTGATATTCTTGTTGTCTTCTAACTCACAGCCTAACATGATAAGCTATCTGTGAGTACTGAGCAGCAGCCATTAAATTCTGTCAATAAGAAATAATGAACACAAACGAATCATTATTTACAGTAGCCTTATTTTCATTCAGCAATGAAATATTAGAGTCAGCTGTGGCCAGCAAAATAAATGCCCCATCAGACTTGTCAGCTACAGATGAGCCTGCCACCCAGCCAACACTCTCTGTCCCTTATTTCTCCTGAAAGAGATCTAACTGAATTGTTGGACTGTGATATCATTACACAAAACCCACTGTCTCCTGTTGTAGCATGTATCAAAAAGAGTTAGGCATCAAAAGTAAACGCTGTGAATTGGTTGATAATTTGGCTGCTGAGTCAGGCTGTAGCCTGTTATAAGTTGTTAATTTAATGTGTAGCTGCCGAGCCATTAAGAAACCGAACCCACAGACTACTGTTGTTTTACATTTTTTACCATTCTGATGTTGTGCAAGGCGGTCACTATCATGGAATTACTCCTGACAGTGGGATGTGGGAGCCCAACATGGATGTGTTAAAGGCTCACTAGGCAACGTTTTTAGGTTAATTTATCAGCTTTGTAGTCACTTCTAAATGTAGCCTAATTGCACTAAATGTAATGTAAATGTACTAAATGTAACCTGTCTCAAATGTCTTTTTTGTATATGTTCAATGTGGCACCGCTTGAATCCACTTTGAAACGTTGTTTCTGCTCACTATATACAGTGTATATGGCTGAAATGACAATAAAACCCACTTGACTCGACTTTGACGATTAAATGGCTCATTACAAGAGAAGGCTCTCTTGCCAGCCACCTGCGTAGATTTTAAAGGCCTATGTACTATATCTACTATCATAAATTATTGTGTACAAAAAGTTATATACACCTTACTGAATTTCATGGAAATCCTATTCTACATCCCTATTCAAATCTGAATTGCAATTCTGCATCCTGTTTGCAACCTCAGTTCAAATTCAAAGTCAAGAAGTGAATTTGAATTTAGGGATCATTCTCGATTCAATTCTGAATTTTGTACAAGCCTGCTCCATAGTGGACATTTGCAATTACTTCCTCCATTTTTGAAAAGTACAGAATTTAGAGGCAGAGGCAGAGTCAGTGTTAGTGATGGAAAAAGGGATGACAGGGACTGGAACTCTAATGAAAACAGTTCCAAAGCAGTGCAACATCATAGGGGATTATTTTGTACTGTGGGGATTGTTTGGGGATTGTTTGGGGATTGAACCAGCCACCCTTTGGTTACAAGTCTGAATCTGAGGTTTCTACTTCCACCGGACCACCACGTTCTAGGTCCGTGAACCAGTAGGCCACAGCTGCCCCTGAACTCACTGTCAAGAAGCTGTTGAACAATAAACCATTAGCTCTGCCAATGGCATTAAGCCTCACTACACAACACACAGAAGATGGTCTAAGAAAGACAAGAGGTTTGTCCAGTGTGGATGGTGTGACAAGGCTAGCTGACATCCATTACACTCACCCCTCTAAACCTCACCCTCATCCAGGTTCACGGCACCACTGTAACTGAAGTCATCCTGTGCAGTCAGGCTGGCAACCTCACAGCAACATCGAATCAGGAGTCCAGCTAGCTAGTCAACTGAAAAGCTCTGGTTGCCAGTCAACTGATAAGAAGGCTCTTGAGATATCGGGAGTGTGGTTTACCAACATTCTGCATGTATAACTAGTCTAGCTGGCATGTGTTACAACACTCTCCCACATACAAAGTGTAAACCTCAGGCAGCTCTGAGATACTGCTGGGCCATCCATCTCCCAGAGCAAAACACACATGATGTGCACTAAGTGTATGGTATTCCTTTGTGTTGCAAAAAAAGGGAATTTCTGTTTGAATCATATATCACAGAAATACATCAGCATCAGGTTCCAGCATAAATACACAAAAAAGTCCACATAATGTTAGACTTTCATTCATATTGCTGAAGTTGAATTTATGGTATTTTCTTTTAAATTTACTGATTTGTCATCAAAGTTCAATTTTCATTAATTGAGTTCCGAAGTCCTCTGCAGTGGACGCATTATATTGCTAAAGTAAAAACTTTTTGCTGTATTCTCTTTACCCTCCAAACAATCATAAAAAGATAAAAATTATGAAAAGAAACTGAATGGGCAAGATTTTTTTTCCTGGTACATTCACTCCACTTACAAAGCAACCATAATGCCACCAGCGACAAATCCCTCACAGCCACATCTGACCCAGTAAAAACAGCAAACAGGAAGTAATTTTCGTGTTTTCTTAGTGATGGTTACCAGGCTTAGGCCAGTCAAACCTTGCAACCCACAAACAAGCAGTCTCTGAGTCCAGCACAGTACCATTCAGTAGCACTGCATCTCTACCATTTACAAACCATGCTCGACTTGGCCCCAACCGGTCTGAGTGCAGGCCCAATCCACTACCCAAGGACAGGTTTATGTTGGTGGTAAGGAATATGCAAAAGCCCCGGGGGCACTTCTACTGCTGCCGTCTATGCTGTGGGATCTAGGCTAAGGCCTAGTTAACACTTTTGTAGTAGGTCACACTCTCTCTGCTTCTCTATTAGTCCAGTGTGTCCTACAAATAGCACGAGAGGAAACTGTGTTGACATAATGTCAAAAAGGCCTCTATGTTGTCCAAATATGCATTAAAGTGCAATGGTAACCAACTAGCACCAGACTGACTCTGGTATAATAACCAATATAATTAATCAGTTGAAAATGCTGAACTGAAAGACTATCCTACCAATTAGGGGAGGACTGGCTGATTGAAATGAACGGAGGACAGCCATGTGTCTGTAGGAGAGTTGCCTTGAAACTATCTGAAGTATCTACCATAATTTCCTGATTATTAACCGAGGTTAATACATTGATTTTGACCCTCTATATATGCCACAGTCATTTTCCTTTATCTTTCTCCTTGTAATCACACTTATGTCCCACATATAAACCCTAAGTAACTCAAGCGCCATCAGAACACACTTATACCACAATGAAACACAGACCAGTGATGAGTACAATGTTTGTTCATAGAAAATGTGTGTGTTTTTTCCGTTAATGACACTCTGTATTGCATGTTCTATTCAGCTGACCACAGGTTTCGCTAGTCCTCTGCTGAAGTCTGAACGGAAGCCACACTTTATCGCCTCTTGCAAACATCACAATGCCTTCGAGCAAAAGGCTGATAACAAGAGATAGATATGGTGCGCTGTAATGCAATAATATTGCTTCTATGTTTTTCAAAACTCTATAGAAGTACAGTGATTTTTTTATTTTGATAACGGTATCAAATCAATTAAAATAATTTGTGTTTCGCTTGTGTTTGAGTGCTGCTATGCTCCAGAGCAAACGCTTTTGCAATACATGTCGTGTTCTTTTTAGTGTACCATCCTGTATTACATAGGCTTCAAATGAAAATGAATATCTTCTCATTTCTTGCCAGAGTTACACAGTAGCACGTCAGAGACAGGCCCACCCTCAACTCTCAATTGTGGGCTGCCACAGGATGGGGGGAGTGGAACATTTGACAGGGCCGGCAGTAGTTGACACTAGGTGAGGTCGGAAGACTAATTCTGTGATGCTTTTTTTCCCTGCCAACCAAAATGTGTATAAAACTACAGCTGTGTATCAGAGTTGAGCTTATCAGAGATAGGACTACATCTTCAGCTTGACAGATATGGGGATTTTTTTAAGAGCGATGTGTGTCTGCCTTGCTGCTGGGCTGCTCTTTGCCACATTGGGAACAGGTGAGAGGCTCTGATCTACACACATACATTGGATCTTTGAAAGTTGAAACTGCTTATTCATTTGATTTGTTTATTAACTTGAACCTGTATACCTATGGATAGATGTTGTTGTGAATTACAGCAGTATTTTAGTTCATATTTATTTCTGTGAGGCCTCAATTGTGGTAGAATAATTTGTAATTTTTTTTTCATTACCAGCAACCAGCTCCACAGCATGCTGTATGAAGACATCCACAACAGTCCTCCACCAATCCAAAGTCACACGCTACCATACGCAGGAGGTTGGAATCTGCCCAGTAGAGGCTGTTGTGTAAGTTTATACTGACAATGTAATGACACAAAAGCTGAGCCATACAGTATACTGTATAGTGTACCATACTGTCCCTACGCGAAAGTATACAGTATGATAGTGTGTATATATATATATATATATATATATATAATTTAATTTAATTTGTATGTCTTGCTTTAGGTTTACCACAGTAAAGGGTAAAAGAGTGTGTTCCGACCCTAAAAAGCCATGGGTAAAGAAAGTCATGAAACACATTGACTCAAAGAAGCAGCAGACCACAACAGTGACTGCAGAAGTTCCAGTGTCTACAGAGGGTCTGTCCACCAACAGCAAAGAGCCAATAAAGAATGCCACCACACTGCCATAGGAGGAGAGCAGATACTCATGATTATACCATAGACTGTGGATAATACTATATAATTATAGGAAATATCATTCCAGATTTGCACTATGTAGGCCTATGAGAATTAAAATTGCATTTAACCATTTATGACAATTTCAACATTTTGGATGGCAAACAAATTATTTCTGTAGTTTGCGTTCTGTCCTTGAAACCAAACATCATACATCAGTTATACATGTGTTACTCTTTTCAAGTAAATTAATTACTGGGGTTATCTAAAATATGCACTTTTGGATCAGGTTGCCAGTTGGTATATTTTCTTCTGGGATTGAGACATCAGTGTTTTTGTTGTTGTTGTTGTTGTTGCTCTTATGCTGAAATTGCAAATGAATAATTTCAATATTAAGTGAATTTGTTCTGTTTCTATTTTCATGCATTTTTAACAATCTTATTACATATTTCTTGTTTCTATTTTTTTTATAATTTTATAAATATAGTTTGTGAAAGCTGTGTATTTATTACAATGTTTATAATTAAATGTTGCAAAGCTAATCTAAATGTTGCAATGTTTCCCAGCCTTACCATTGCTTAAAACACAAGTGCTTTTTAGATGGGAAGAATCCCAGTGTAATTGTCAATTTGTCTAACATCAGATGGTTTGATTTGTGTTCATAACCCTTGGAATCTAAAAACAGAAAGAACAACGCCTTAAGAGAGGGGGGCAGAGGCCCCAGACAAACGGCTGCCACAGCCTTTTGTCAGGGCATGGGGGGCCCACCTTTGACCTGTAGGTGACTAAATAATAAATAAATAAATAAATAAATAATAATATATAATATACTAAATGAATCCTAACATACCTTGTTTTCATGTAACCTCTCACTAGAGTCGCAGCCTGTTCACACTAATCTTCATACTATAAAGATCAAACTCTTCTATAATCAGTATGTTAACCGAAGTTAACCCGTGATTTTTGTGAAAAAACGTACGACCATCAGTCATAAAGCTAATGACAGTTAACACCTGCTGTTTTGGTGATGCACTAGAAAAGAGAGCTGGGATGTGGGATTTCTGTAGACCACTCTGGCTCCCTGATAGAAAAGGCGTGGCAACAGTCAAATGTCTGAGATATAACGGGTTTTAAGAACACATAGATACGCTAAACATGTAGTTTTTCTTGACGGTCAACGTTCAAAATTCAATACATACAAAATGATGGTGCCAAGTCTATTGCACCAGGGTAAAAGAGTGTGTTCCGACCCTAAAAAGCCATGGGTAAAGAAAGTCATGAAACACATTGACTCAAAGAAGCAGCAGACCACAACAGTGACTGCAGAAGTTCCAGTGTCTACAGAGGGTCTGTCCACCAACAGCAAAGAGCCAATAAAGAATGCCACCACATGCCATACGAGGAGAGTAGATACTCATGATTATACCATAGACTGTGGGTAATACTATATAATTATAGGAAATATCATTCCAGATTTGCACTATGTAGGCCTATGAGAATTAAAATTGCATTTAACCATTTATGACAATTTCAACATTTTGGATGGCAAACAAATTATTTCTGTAGTTTGCATTCTGTCCTTGACACCAAACATCATATAAGCTTATGTATAACCATAAGTTATACATGTGTTACTCTTTTAAAGTAAATTAATTACTGGGGTTATCTAAAATATGCACTTTTGGATCAGGTTTGTACGATCATCAGTCATAAAGCTAATGATAGTTAACACCTGCTGTTTTGGTGATGCACTAGAAAAGAGAGCTGAGATGTGGGATTTCTGTAAACCACTCTGGCTTCCTGATAGAAAAGGCGTGGCAACAGTCAAATATCCCCCTGGCTAGTAAGGTGGATCAATTAAAAATGATGTTAGAAAGATGCCACTGATCTTGCGTTTACATTACGTTTACATTGACAGTAGTGTCCGTCTGGTCTATTTTGTCCTGATACGCTCCAAATAATCTCCATGTGACGTGTCACGCATGTGAACTGGCCTAGGCTAATATAAAGTTAGCAAGACACCCGAAAATCTGTAGTTTTTCATGTTTAGCGCCCCCTGGCAGTAAAGTGGAAATCACTGTGTGAAAACGAATGTTTGCAGACACGTCGCAAATAAGGTCTGATCAACAGAACTTGAGTAGATGACCTCGGCATTCTGTCGGCTCAGTTAAAATACGTCTTTCGTGTTTTGAGGAAAATGTTAGGTTTGTTTAGGCAAGTTCACAATGTTGCTACCAAAAAGCTAAAGCAGGAAATCTAGTGAATTACGGTGTCAGTCAAGAAGAGATCTCGCGAATGTTGAATGTAAGCATTAGAGCAAGTTTGATTTACCGGTTGATTTGAGATTGTAGGTGCCAGTTCACTTGCCGTACAGCCTGTATGCTACTTGAGGGCCGTCCCCCTGAAGACCTCCATTGGGCCAATATCCAAATGAACAAACATAATTTATCTGGGAAGGTCAAATTTCAATAAAAATCAGTACCATGTCCTATTATTTAAATGTATCACTTCTGATATGCTGATCTGCTGTTACTTACCGCTTAATTTACCTGGCAACAGGCGAATAAGGGGAGTACCAGCACTTGTTTTTTTTTCCCACTTGAAGCACTGGCTGTAACTAGCGTCTTTATAACCAGCTTCATGCACCTTCATATGTCTAAGTCTAGACTAAATATGCTTACACATATTGGGCTTACTTCACAATCTCGTGTGTTATTTCAGATGTCCCACAGTTCCATGTCAAGACATAGTCAAGACAAATCCATAAACAAGTTGTTTATGGGTTTTCTTTAATACAGCATGTATGCACTGTAAATAGGCCAACTATGAAAAGGGATGTCTGTGTTTGTACACGTGTTGGATTGTTACAATCATGCTCATTGTCCTTAGCCAAATCAATCAAAACTAACTTGGCAGTGTAAGTCTTGTTTCTGATAATTGTGGTCAAGGTCGATTTCTCTTGACTTTGTATCACTGCTTCCATGTGTCTTTATGCACTTGCGACTGTCTTTATTTGTGTCTGTAATTAGGCTCATCCACACTTTGTCAAATACAATTGCCGTAATCTTTCATGATAATGACACCTTAACGAGGAACATCTTTCAACGTTAGTAGCTTGTATATTTCCATTTGCCCCCAGGCTGTAAAGTCTTTGAGGGAGTTGGTTGACGACTAGGGAAAGCTTTGTCACTGTCTGGTTAACCAGAGTGTGGGGTGCTGGTGGTGGTCAGATGTCAGATGACACTCACAGCCTCAGTGAGCGTTCTTCTCCAGCTACAAGCGTATTTGACCTGTAAGAACTACAAGGTCCGGTGCCTGTGGCCGGAAGTTCATAGAACTCTTTGAGGATTCTGAGAAAGTTTGACATACACCTTCAGTTGCCTGTCTATTTCCAGAAGCTGTTGTGCATCTCTTTTCTTAGGTACTATCAATGTACACAGTAGAGTGCTCCCATTGATAGACCATGCTTAGAGAATGCATGTGTTGCGTTCGCCTGTAGAAGTTCTTCCAGTCACACGTGCACACTAGCTCTTGAAAGTGTGTGACTGTGAGTGTGTGTGTGGCGGGGTGGTGCATCATGCAAAAACTGTAGCTGCAAAGTGAAAGTGTTGTAAGTGTGGGTTAAGTCGTGGGTTAGCCGAAGCACTAGAGGAGGGGGAGGTGTATAACTTCAGATGAGTGTGTGTAACCCACCTGATTCAGCTCTGTTCCACAACTAGTGTAAAACCAACCCACAGCTGCACATAACAGCCCCTACTTTATTGATAATGATGCATGTGTAGTCTATTGTAAATCATTTGTGCAAGTTTAGACTAGTAGACACTTCAAGAGAGTCGGTGATAGAGAAGACTTAGCTTGTCTTTCACAATATGCTGTGGTGAAGTTCCTCACATTAAATGCTATGACCCTAATGACGTGTCATTAAATGTCTTGAATAGCCACAAATGCACTTTCATATGTGGTATAAACTCATTGGCCAAGACTTTGACTGTTGACATTTTGATTGGAATTTCCCGATCTGCCCTGTGATAAATGTGTGTAGCTCTCAAAGAAAGACAAGTATAGAACACAGGCATCAGTCAATGAAAGATTAAATATCTACAGATAGAAAGAACAATTCTTTTTTTCTCCAACCTGTTCAAACATAGAATTTCAATCAGTTTGTTTAAGAAATTAGCCTCAGGAGACCAAGGGTGTAGTAGTAAAAAAAGAAGTTAAACAATTTTTTTTTTTTGGGTGGTTGGGGGACGATGTTTGTGACGCACTAAGGCAGGCCACAGCGAACCTGTTTGATTGACTGAACCACTGTCATATCAAACTATCCTTAAAAATTGCAAAACTATTGATGAAAATCATTGATTAAATTAGCAAAAATGTAAATAATCTATCTATACCAAATTAGCTTTGATTGAACATTTTGTTGGTGGTGAACACTAAGAGAAATATTCATGAATTTCGGATGAAATGGCTCACATAGTTTGCAGTTGGTGTCAAAGGCCACAGCCAGCACCTCTGGGCCCCAATTAGCTTGAAATGGGTAGCGTGCCAGAGTGAACTTGCTCTCTGGATTCTCCATAATAAAAAAGGCTATGTAACATCACCTAAAATTTATTGTGAATGTGATGACTTCAGGATTGAATAATGCCCTGAATTTTGTAATATGTATGGGAAAAGGTAGCTTGTTCCGCCAAGAAATATATATTTTCCTCTTGATGGATGGTTGCCAAGTTACACTTAAGCACAGCAACTGCAACTTTTGCATGGCATCAAACACAAATAAGCCAATCATAATCAATATCCAATATCAGTCCAATACCATGATAATATTTTGCAATCATTGGATTCAGGGCCTTTGGCAATCTGGCTCATTTCAAAGCAGGAAAGGATACTTTTGTAAGGACGAGATGCCTAAGCAAACACTGTATGTGTGTAGTGTTTGCATAGCATGGCATGTCTTTAATAATATTTAATGACAGGGAGTGGAGGTTGACATTATCCCACGGAGAGACCTGAGAAACTGGAAAATAAAGATTTTCAATTCCATTCAGGACATGTTGACACACATTACTGTGCAGTGGCCTGTCACTGTTTTATAGCCATTTTATAGCCCGTAATCTTTAGCTTTCTCATTATTCTATCCTTTTACAATGAATTGCATTATGACATACCTTGGCTGTTTGAATTTCTAACTACAAAGAACTTTAAGTCAGAAAATCTCCTTTTTGTTTTCCTGCAAAGCAGGTTGAGCTGTAGACAGGTTCATACGTGATATTATATGTCACTTCTCTGCATATCATCTGGTTGTAATCTGCTGTTCTTCAACCCTCTAAATTGTGTTGTTGAATACATGAAGGGAAACTCTGAGTATCAACAAATATCTGCCTGTCAATAAAATTATTTATAGAAAGGGTCAGTATAAGCTTAGTAAAGGGAAAACATTGCTCTTATTTCCAGTCTACATACAAGACCCCCTACTCAGATCGGTCATATCTGAAAGGATTCTGGACAGTCACAACCACAGAATGGCAAGAGACACTTGTCAAAAAAAATTCCACATTTACATTTACACATATTGTCACACCCCTCCCCACTCTACCCCGCCCCTACACGTCTTGGTCTTTCTGTGAGGTAGGGGGCGCGTTTGTGGGCTTAATGGAAAGTCCTGTAGCGTACAAAAACCACCACAGCGTTAGCGAGGTGAGTCAGTGTTCTGAAGCTGACTACACAAGGAGCTGACAGACAAGATGAACATCTCCACTTTCTCCGTGTCCTGCCTGATCTCTATCTGTCTCATCATACCAGCTGGTAAGAATCAAAATCCATCTGGCTGGATATGACAAAGAAAATATATTATCATTATACAATACAGGATGTAGTGATGTAATGAGTAAAAATAAAAATACAAAAAAAACACCCCCAAAACACAGAACTGTTGTTTAAATATATTGTTTAGAGTGTAATACACATGTTGTAAGTATATCTCTACCTTATCAGTGCTTTTAATTCACCTTTTTCACTTTGCAGTAAGCTGTGCAACCACAGACTGTTGCCTCTACCTGTCTGCAGCGCGACTGAGAGACAGACAAGTGAAAGACTACCACATTCAGCAAAAGGGAGGCCTCTGCCCCATAGACGCAGTGGTGTGAGTATAACCTTTTATTAGAGACAAACCCTCTGAAGGCTGTCACAGAAACACTTCATTTCACTCCAGCTCATCATTTCTGAGTAATGGTACCGACTTCTGAACAGCAGAAAAATGATCTTTAGCCACAATAAATTGACTCATGGCAATGAATACAAAAGAAAGATGGAGTCTGGTTGTAGAGGTCTTTTGCTGCTTTTTTCTGTTGTTCATCTCTGTCTTAGTAGTGAGAAGAAGACACAGAGTGTGTGAGAGATTTTACTGAGCCGAAGATCTTTTTTGCATGTATTTATGTTGTCATGGCTGAAATGTTATTGACAATCCCATTCTCCTTTCTTCTCCATGCAGATTGCTGACAGTGAAGGACATTAGGGTTTGTGCCAACCCAGAGGCCCAATGGGTGCAGAATATCATGGCAAAAGTGAATAAGAAGAAGGAAGAGGCAAAGTCAGGGACCAGTATAAAGCCCAGCATAAGTCCGAGCCACCCGAGGAGACCGAAGGGAAAGGGGAGAGGGAAAGGGAAGGGAAGAAGGGGGGGTAGGAGGCAGAGGGCAAGGAAGCAGCAGACCCAACTGACCTCATAACCACATAAATTGTAAAACATTTTGTTTTGTTGTGTATGAATATAGTGCTGTAACCTTCACTTTATGTTATCTTTGCATGTCTTTTGTAAATAAATTGAAAATATATGTATGCGAATATATACAAATCATACCAGAACTGTGTTTGTGTTTTAATAATCTCAGATATTTGTTTCTGTTACTGTTCATGTTTTGTTTAAATAAGTAACAAAGATTATTTACCTATACATTAATAAAGTAATAGTCTTTACTCTCATCTCTTCACATTTGACTGTTTGGATTGGGTGCACTTTTCTGGACTTACATAGTCAAGGTATGTCAGTGTTAACCACAACATGCAGTGGTCTTTCTTTCATTGACAACCATTTTTGTCGTCACTTGAAAGCCTCCTTTGCAAACCATTACCCAACCACAGTTGTACTGTGACCCAGATACTGAGATGGGCTCCTGCCCCATGCTCTTCCATTTCATCTACTTACCAATGCAATCTGTCAAAAAAATACTATTCTGAAGACATCAACTCTGCAATTCTACATGGGCTCCTCCAGGGGGAAATATGCTACCATAAAACTGTTTCGGTCATTTCCTGCTCTAAGTGTCTCTATACAGGATTGTGTGATATTGCACTATAAACGCATTGGTCTTGAAGTCAGGTTGAAGTTTGAGTTTCCGTAGCCAAAGACCAGAAATCACAATGGTCAGACACACTTTAAATAACATATTATATTGTTCAGTTAGTTCAGAACATTAGACATGTTCTACAATCTGGACCAGCACTCACGCTTACACAACATCATCCAATATTTTGGAATTATTATGATGCTCAGCTAAAATCATGGAGAAATTGTGGTTTATCACGGTAACTGCTGGTTTTGTCTAGCATGATCCTTGGCAGTTGGGTTGGCCCAAGGTTTCTTCCTAGACTAACTACCACAAGGGAGCTTTTCCTTGCGCCTGTTGTGCCATGAGACAAGAGTATTGTAAAAGATGCTGTATTAATATAATTGAATTAAATTGAATCCCAGTCTTGCTCTCTGTAAACTCAAAGATGACTTTTAGAGCACATAGGTAAAGACTACTGTGTAGGCTAATCGACCGAATTGGGGTGAACAAGGCATCTAGCATCTCTTCCATCATTTGTATTCTTTGTATTTGCAGGAAATTATACAAAGGTGGACCAAGAAGCTATTAGAATACATTAAAGAAGAAAATTATTCTAAATTCTATCAGATAATTGAAGGCAGTTGGTGAGGTAGCTGAAGGGTTTTTTCCATTACTCGTTCAGTTCACAAAGAACCAACCCATCTTTCAGAGAAAGACCCCCTACAACACAGGAAATCCTTTTACTGTGTGGCTTTTGTGGCAAATAGGCTCACTGTGTGTATGTGTGTGTGTGTTTGTGTGTGTGTGTTTGTTTGGGTAGTCATGCATTGCTGTGTGTGCAAAAAGCTACATCCCCTAGCTACACTATTATGTACCACATCTAAAATGGATGCACTGCAATTCATGCCTGTCACATGTGAGTATGTTGTGTTTATGTTGGAGTAGCTAACTTTTGTGTGTGTGTCTGTGTGTGTGTGTGTGTGTGTGTGTGTGTGTCAGTGCATCATTGTATGGGTGCATGTCTGTGTGTTAGTGTGTGTGTGTGATGTGTCTGCAATGTGTTAGTGAGATGGAAGGAGAGAGGAGGGGATGGTGTGAAAGACTGGGAATGGGGACCGTGTGTGTAGGTGCGGTGGCTGTGGAACAGGGAGCGCAGTGAAATGAAACACCTGCTGCTGGTGTCTGGTCTCATCATCGCCTGCGTAATGCTCTGAGAATCACACACCTGCTCCCTCATGCACAAGTAGAAGCACACACACACATACAGGCTCTCTCATACACACGTACCGTACACATATGCACATACAGAGAGAAACACGCACACTCTCACAGACACACATGTGCAACCTCACACACACTCATGATGTACACATTCACACGCGTGCCGGCACACACAGACAGACACACACACACACACACACATACATACACACACACACACACACACACACACACACACATACACACACAAGCACCCAGTAACACCACACACAAATGCTCAATATTTCTCTGTCACACAAACACACACACGCACAAAAACACACACACAAACACAATGACACATGTTCACAAACATATGTGTGTGCACAGAAGCTATTTACTCAGACAGACAGTGCACACACATTAATCAATCACAGATTCTTTTGCTTCCACAATATGTTAAGTATTCTGCTGTTCCGCATGCTGTAGAGTGTGAGGTGACCTTAGCCTAATGTGTAAACATTCACTGTATTGAATAAGGTATTTGTGAGTGCCATTTTCTAGACAGACACCTTTTATGAATGTGTACATGACCACAGTGAAAAAAACAATAACACTGATTCCAAAGGTCTGCTCTTTATCCAAGAAAATACACTAATATTATCACCATACCCACACATACACAACCACAGACCCACAGAATCTCGTTCCACAGATCACAGATCAATACAGAGACCTTCTCACATATATCCAGATGTCAGACACTGAGAAATATTGCTGTGTGTTTACCAACCAGGCCCACAAACCTCAGACACACTGGCGGCACTTGAATGGCCAGTCATCTCTTACGCTGGCTCCAGGAGTGGCCATACAAGGATGTGTGTGTATGGGTGCAAGTGTATTTCAGACAAAGGATTGTGTGTGTGTGTGTGTGTGTGTGTGTGTTTATACATAAACAATGGAGGACTGAATGGATTAATACCTGCATTGCACCCCAATGAATTCCTTTCATTTGCTGTGTTTTCATTCAAGTATTAAAGTGTATAATAAAGCCTTGTCTTAGAGACAAGAAGAAAGGCTTGTGTATTGTGTACTGTAATTCTGTCTTTCAGGAATCCATTGTGCAGCTTCATTCTGCTAGAACAGACAGAGACTATAAACAAGCCTCTCTCCTCCTCTAGTGGACAAAGCAGGTAAGCTTTATATAATTAGGCATGTTAGGTAGAAGTCTGTAGTGTTGACTTAGGTGATAATTGGCTGTTAATCTGTTTTGTGCACGGTTTCTGTAATGTTTGTAATGTGTTTATCAAAGCCGAGTCCCATTTACGAGAGATGTGCTCCAACCTGTGTAACAGAGATATGGCTGTGCCGAAAAGATTGGGGCTTTTGGGGTGCCAAGAGGTTAAATGGGGTCTTTCCCAAAGGACAGCATTGGAGGTTTTGGTAAAATCCTTCTGCATTTGGAGCCTGTCTGGCATGCGTGTGTGTGTCTGTGTGTGTGTGTGTATATATGTGTGTGTGAGTGTGTGCACTTGTAAGGATAAGCAGATGCGTGTATATGTTTGTGAACTTGTTTGCATGTGCTTGTTTCCATATGTTTTCACATAAGTCTCTGTTTGTGTATGATAACGCCTCCCTGTTTGCACTGAGGATTTCCAGGGTTAACCCAGCTCCTGACCTGGATCTAACTCTGTTTGGTAACATGCCCCTACAAATGTGTTAGTGTCGAGCACGAGGTCCTGACCCTGGTGACCTCTGAGGGCCTTAAATGAGAGATAGAGTCTGGCTTCCGTCTGTGTTTATTCACTTTAATGGCTGGTGTGAAAGCAAAGCCTCAACAATTAACTGGCACACCGCCCTATCACTGATGTCCATGAGGTTTTAAGCTTTAGACATATTGACTACTTTTCTCTTTCAGAACAAGCCAGTCTATACTCTCTAATCTGAAATGTTTAAGTGCAATCTCACCTAACAAAATTGGATATTTTACTCCCAGTGTTTTTGTGCAGGTTATAAAAAATATCATTTTTTTTTCCTCCTGTGCCTTTGACTAAATTCTAAATCAGCTCACTTTAACAAGTACATTCCATCAATGACCAAGCAATAAACAATATTTATTGGCATTTTTTTTGCTTTACTTTAACAAACTGTTATATTTTTAAAGGGAAATATAAACTTGTAGTGTAAGCATTACCATTGCATGGTTTAAAATATACATTGAACTCAGTCTCTTTCTGAAGATAGGAGTCAGTTCTAATTAGCCAAAAATGTTCCCCTCCTTCCAGGATAGGAGCAGGTTAAATGGATTGAATTGTGTTATCGGTACAACAAAAGCAGTCGCTGCCGGTGGTCTTGCCCACGTTCTGCATAGACACATATCTGATCTCAACGTATTGATTGAATTAGCCTCAGCAGCTGTTTGGTAATGAGATTTAGAGTAATTTTGAAAGCTGGCTAATGCCAGAACATTTGGGATTGATTTGTTTGGCTTCTTTTGCATGGCTCAGTAATGACAGAAACAATAGAGATTCTTTAAGGAGGGCTATTTTGAGGCACAAAAAGAACACATGCTCTTCGTACTCTCACATCACCCCTGCTCTCTCTCTTTCTCTCTCTCTCTCTCTCACACACACACACACACCCTATCTTAGATACAAGGCCTATAGCCTTAAAACGTGTACCTTGTGCTTTACAAAAAAAAAAAAAACAAATAACAAAAACAAGACAATGGACACAAAACACAAACACCACTATAGGACATAAAGCCTCAAGAACACAAGTGCAAACATAGAGAACTGTTCACCTACATGAACATAGAGAACTGTACACCTCTCTCACTCACACACACACACACACCTTGTATGGCTAATGATGTTTTGTGTATTGCTCTTTATGCAAAAGTTTCTGTTTTGACTGTTAAGTGTGTGAGCTAAGTTTGTGAGTACACCTTATCCTAAACACATCCATAAATCATTCACTTGCACTTTTAGCAAGCTAGTCTTGTAACATTAACTTGTTTCAATGTATTCACTGATTCTGGGTGAAATGTGTGCATGTATGCCAGATTGAGCAGGCATCACTGGCTTGGCTAATAGCCCATTGTTCATGGCCTCAACAGCAGCCAAAATTAGCCTTTCCTTGAGTTTTAGACTTCAGTTCAGTTCAGTTCAGTTCTTTTTGTTGTTGCTGTTGGTCAGTATCACAAAAAGGCAAATGTCACAGCTGGCCCAGACAGAGAAGTTGCAAATGTGGGCTTAACAATTGTAGTGTGGGTCAGATATAGTATATGGTCAATTAACCAAAGGCAGTGAGATTACCTCAGGCTCTTTCTGTCAGTCTTTATTCCTAAGTGATTTAACCTATTCTAACACTTCCTCAGGGCTTATGCTAAGAGTATAACCTGGGCCAGTTACTTGAAGAAAACATACTTTTCAAGTAGTTCCATGAAACAAATGATTTGTACAGAGCTCTTTAAAGCTGTTTGCAAAGCAAAAATCAACTTTCCCTTTCTGCTGTCACCCACTCGTTCAGATTTAAGAGCCATGGCACTGTTTGAGTGTCCACACGTCAGGCTTGTCAGCCCCGTCATCTCCGGCTGTGGGTTGAACTTGGCCTCTGCTCTTTCGAGGCTCAGTCACGATTAGCTCATGGACCTCTAAAGCTCCCCAGGATCACCGCGCTCAATTGGGGAGCAGAAAGGAGGCCATCTGGGCAGGGTTAACCCGGCGCTCGGTGAGCTCTGAGCAGGCACAGGGAGCTGGCAGGGGCCCCTGGCAGTGACCCCGGGGCCCGGAGCTCTGAATGGGAGTCTTGCCCTGTCTGCCGGGGGCCGTGAGCCGACTGTGGGGCCCCCTCCGCCCCTCCAGTGACGAGCCCATTGTGCTTGGTGTCTCTTCCCACACTCCCTCTCACCTCTGGGAGGGAGGGGTCTGCCGGGGGCCAGCGATCAGCCAGCGGGGCAGCGCAGTTAGGCGCAGGGGAGGAGGAGAGGATGAGGACGACACAAAAGGGGGGTTGTCTTGTTTTTGTTTGGTTTGTGTGCAGAGTCTGTGAAAAGTATCTAGAACTATGAGAAGGATGGGAAGAGTTGGAGAGAGAAAGAGAAAAGGAGAGAGAGAGAAAAAAACAAGAGAGAAAGAGAGTGAGACAGAGAGAAAGAGAAGTGTGGAAAAGAAGGATAAAAGGGGGAATGGACTGATGCACAGAGGATGGGTGCTGCACTTTTTGGGGGTGATAACAAGATTGTGAACATGTACTAAGCTCTATGTTCCGACCTGCCCCCATGACTAAGGGAGCAGAAGTCAGGATAAACTGGTCTGGAACACAAATTAGGTCTGCTAACAAAACCACCGGGCACTGAGTCACTCAAAACTATGTGGACTCTCACTATGTGCAGTGTGAGTGAGAGTGAATGTGTGGAACAGACAGTAATATTTATACAATTGACAGACCTTCAGCTGTCACGGTTTGGTCTTCCTCAACATTTAGGGATGTCAGAGTTTCTCTTTGTAGTCTGTGACACCATAGCAACGGGGCTCGGCTGAAGTGTGAGGGAAAAGAGAGAGGAAAACATGGACAGAAAACAGGGAGTGACCAGACAGACAAAGCCATAGTTTGAATATGAGCATAAACAAACAATGGAGGGAGGAAGAAAGCATCTGGAATGCAAAGTGGAAGAAACAGACGGGGGTGGGGGTGGGGGAGGGGGGGGGGGCAGAGAGAGAGAGAGAAATGGGGGGGGGCGTTGATAGAAAGACTGAGAGAGAGAGAGAGAGAGACAGAGAGAGGTGAGAAAGAGACAGACAGAGAGAGAAGGGGGGTGAGAGAAAGACAGACAGACAGAGAAAGAGAGAGGAAGCTCTGAAATTCTGTTTGTTTTTCAACTTCTTCCTCCATCCCCAAGGCTGTCATTAACGCCAGAAGATAAGAGTCTGAACCTACTTCACACACACACACACACACACACACACCGCACACAGTCACATTCAAACCCAGGCACATGCATTACTTTGGGAACGGACTGGTTCTTCTCCCCCCAGTTCTCTGAACAAGCTCAGGTGTAATCTGAAGGGAAAGAATTATTTCAAGGCAAATGATGGCCTGAATAGCGCGAGATAGGCCATGTATGTCATGATGAATTCCCTCTCTCAAGATGGACTTTTCGAAATAATGGATCAGTGGGATGTTTGAGTCCCGCATTCAAATACTCCTTAGAGGTCCATTCATCACAGTCGGAGAGAAAATGTTTTGGTGACTAAGAGTCAGCCTTGATAGACACTGTGGTTCAAAAGTCACCCTCCCACCCTCCAATTCTAGCACCACCTCCGGCCTCTTCGCCATGGTAACAGATCTAAGATGGACAGACCAATGGTGGCATATGACAGACACTGGCAGTTCACAAGAGGTGCCGCTGGGACCATTTAGTGACAAGCCACCATATCCCAGGGCAAAAGGCCCTCAGCAACTGGTTGCCAGACATGAATCATTCCATCAAACACTTTGGACTACCACAGGAAGATAGAGATAGACATGCCATTTTTCTATGTACAAGGGCTATTGTATGCTATGTACTTATTGTATGCTATGTACTTAGTTAGAAATAGTACAGAAGGAGTCACTTTTGATAGGCGTTGGACAGCGTAGTCTTTCCTGACTCCAAATGAACCCTCTCTCTTGTATGCCTCAGTCTTCTCCACTTAAGGCAGAATCTTCCTCTGTCAGCTTTGCTGGAGCAGAAAGAGAAAGGAGGTTAAAGAGTGTCTTTAAATATGCATCAACCTCAGCGCTAACTGTGGAAGAATGACAACACACACACACACGCACAGATAAAACACTGACACCTATATGAAAAAAAAAAACATGCATGCATGCATCCACAAACTAGTAGACGCATACATTCTCCCAGCTCTCTAAAATGTGCATTCACTCTAGACAAACACACAGGCACAAACACACACACACACACATACACACACTCTAGATGAGGTGGCGCACTGTCTCTTTGTTTAAGTAAAGTGCATGCTCCTTAACCTCCATGGAAATGAAGCCTGCTGTGGTTCATTAACTCTTCCACAAAGCTGCCGCTACAGCAGCATAGACATGCTGACAAGTCACTCATTCTCTGTCTCCCCTACTCACTATCTACCTCTCTGTCGTGCCTGTCACCCTCAGTGGGTGTGCAGTCATTTCAACATGTCAGACTGACAGAGAGAGAGAGAGAGAGAGAGAGAGAGAGAGAGAGTACATTGTCCAATTTTTAGTGTGCAGTGAGACCCAGAATAATAAATGCATACTCCTCTATGCACACCACATGCGCATGTGTGGACACACAAACACTACACATACATACGCATTATCTCACACACACACACACACACACACACACACACCTCAGGCCCCAGGCTGATTTTCTGTCAGACATTGTTTGGGGGATTATGCAGTAGAGACATCTCATTCAGACTCCCAGCCTGTAGATATCAAGGACACATTGAATGGGAATATTTTAAAGAAAAAACGAACAACATAAATACATCTTATTTTAAGTATTACTTATTTATGATCATTACATTGAACTTGAACGAATAGGTACACTGATCCACTGTTTCATAACTTGATAGCGGTAGCGGACGACCTTTCTCTGGATTGAACTTCATTCCCCGTTACGGGAAGACTCGGCGAGGCAGCGAGAGTGACTTCAACCCAAACACACTCGTGGTTATCTACGCATACATAATCGCCCCTGACACGGGCTGACGTAACGCGCCGCCCTCGCCGGCCCAGAAACGGCGTGCATTATTTAGAATGGCAAAGCAAACAGCGATCTCAGACTTGGCACTACCTCTCCCAATGGATGCGCTGCTCGCAGTCAGTCAGGGTCTGCCGGTTCATCCACAAAAGGAGATTCCATTCGCCACACAACGTTGTTATTTCAGCCTCTGCAGAAGAAGTTGCTGAAAAATAAAAACATATTAAAAAATCATGGACATGGACTACACGCTTAGGAGAGAGTTCACTAATAGAATTGTTCATCAATTATATTAGGCAGTTAATAAATGTTAGGCAGCACAATAAATGAAGTTTAATTATGGTAATATAACAATGGTAATAGTCAGATTGGTTTTACGGACATCAAGGATGGAACCATGTATAGCCTACTTCTTAGGGCATAGATAAAATGATCTAGTGCACTGTCTTGTGCAAATACGAAAATCCTTTCAAACGAAATTATCTAAAATCTGTCGCGCGCGCGCGCGCACACACACACACGCACACAGAGAGAGAGAGAGAGAGAGAGAGAGAGAGACACACACATTCGGCCACTCCTGTTGTGATTGACAGTGCAACGGGCTCGTGATGGATCCTCCTTCCCCACGTTCGTTCGCTCCGCGCGCCACTGGCTCAGCTCTCACCAGTTCACTCGCGCTGCTGAAGGCTTGGTAACGCAAGTTTGCGCTCAGGGATGCGGGCGCAAGGAGACGCCTGATCATGGCTTTATATTGGATATATCCGTCCATTTTTATCCTCTACGTTGTCAGACCGTGCCAGGGATTGAGGAATTACCCAGACAATGAAGGTAAGAAATATGTTTTACTCCCTCCTAAAATCACCGCTAGCGCGGCTTAGGTGGCACTGGCGGACAAGCTTATGATGGAAGAAGCCCCACATATCAGTTGGGATAAGTCTCATTGTAGGTACCGCGCCGGTTAATATTACGTAAACTTAGGCCATCACTGCTTCTACACAATCACTGTTTCTACTGGAGCGTGTAGTGATGGGTTAAATTGTAGCTGAGGTGCCAGTTAATTTCGTAGACAAATGAGTAGGCTAATTGCGCTTCAAATGAAGACACGGAACTGGCTGAGAAACCCAACCAGTGTGGATATGATTAAACATAATGTTAACTGAGTTCCATGAAGCTAGGCTACTTGTGAAAAGAAATAACTTACTGAAAATAAATCTCCTTCGCATCTTGTTAGAGAGAAACGTTCGCTCTGTGTGTTTAGCTGCCAAAGCTACATGTCTAGTCTGTTCCACATGTCACATTGAAGTCCCAAGATGAACATTACCCTTAACTGCTAATTTAGTTTCAACAGTCGCTGATTTGATAAACTTGCAGTTATCAGTGTTGTGGATAAGTTACAGATTAAATGACGACTTTTTGTTGTATTTATCAGGTTTACATTGAAGGCCAAGGATAGGATATCCATCAATACAAGATATAGGCCTATCCATCAATACAAGATTCTTTCCCCTTAACACTTCATATCGTATCTACAAGTAGCCTACTTGGCAAGTATTTACTAAGCTTGCTACGGCAGACGCGCGCCGGTAGTAATGACTTTTGTGGCACCCATGATGGCCATTGAGTCTATTAAGGTTTGTGAAATATTTGCAAGCCACTTTATTAATGAAATGCCGTACATTATCTTGATAATGAACACAGTGTGGGCCTAAAATTACCTTTAAGTTGCCATGGTTCAACGATGGCGTCAACCATCTGAATAGCCTTAAAGTTGTGAAATCCAGAGGTAACATCTCCACAGTGCTTTGGTCAAAGGACCACCAAGACTATTATGAATAAGTAGCATAATATGAATAAGTAGCAAATTCCCGGTTGTTTCCTTTAACCAAACATAGCCAAACTGACGTCGTATCTGGTCGTTCCTAGGACACAAAGCAATGGAGGGGGGTAATCTAAGTCTGGGAAACAAATAATCGATAATTGCTGAAACCAGGCAAACTAATAAGAAAAAGTCAGTTTGACCATAATAAACACAAGACTGTCAAAAAATGTGGTTGATGCTCTATTGACGAAACCACTGACTTTTTTAATCACCGCTGAACCACTAAAAACACACAACTTGCTCCTTAGGCTGTGAGGATTCTTATTGATTGTGGTTCCCTCTAATCCAAGGTACTCAGGGACTACTGAAGGTTAAAATGGAGAGTAAAGTAAGCACCGCAAAATCAATGACAGGCTCACCAGGGTGTACTTTTTCATAGTGCTGCAGGCTTCACAAGCAGCAGCCCCCTTTCTCTCTCTTTCTCTCTCTCTCTGTGATGTGCCATTGCACAACATATGATACCATTTTGTAATTTTCCAGTTGACAGTGGATTACTGGTCAGTGAAGATTGGTTTGAGTCTCTATCCAGCCGTATTAATGCAGAAAGAATGCACAAATAAGTAATCAGTTACATTCTGCACTTCCTGCCATCACCAGTAGGTGGTATTCCAGACGCAGTGTTACACATAGATATTTATGTGTGATAAGGCACCCAGGTGTTCCCTCTTGTATAGCACAAGAATATGAGCACCAAAGCCTTTGATCCCAAATTGAGTGTTATGTGTTTGTGTTTTAGGTTGTTGTTATAGGTTGATCCCTGCTTTTATGGTCCAGTTCTAAGTGATTTACTGTGGCAGAGGCTTCAAAATCAAGCCTTTGTTGCTGAAAAGCAACCCTTATTGAAGCGCTGACTCTTGCATTCTTTCAATGAGTGTCAGTGTGTCAATGTTCCATGCTTTTCAGCACTTCTGTCTACCATGTGCTGGAAAACAAAGGAGCCTGGTTTGCAAAAACAAAACAAAAATCAGTGTCCATAATCCTTTTGCAGAGTGTGTTAGTCTGGCTCATACTCTTTGCTTCCATAATTTAGCTGAGACTCACTGACAAACAGTCAGGTGCTTTCTAATTTGCAATTCCTTGCTGAGAGAATCATTATGTCTCCGCTGCCATTGATTTCTAGTCCCACCATTCTGGTTTAGATATTTTCACAAGTTGCATGCTAAACTGTCTGCTTAAAATTCAGTGAGTAACAAAGTGCCCAAGGACTTGCATTCACAGTAAAACGGATGGTGACATACATGATAGTCTACCAGCTTCTCTTGTCTATGTATATTTTCTGTCACCATTTCAGTTCTAAAAGCAAATATGCACTCCCTTGTCTTCTATGTACAAAACCACCTGTTAAACACTGAATGGGGGAAGAGTACCTCACAAAATTGTCTCAATCATTTTTTAAATGGTGCGGCAGCCAACCAGGCATTGTCAGTGGATTATAGCCCCCTGGCTGTGCCTCTGTATTTGGCGGGCATGGTGATGGAGCTCCCCTTATTAGCTTCTCCTTTCGTGAGGACGCCCGCTGAGGAGGGGCTCTCTTCTCCGCCTTTGTTTCGCCGTCCTCGGAGTTCGGCCCGGGTGATTAGCATGAGAAAAGGGCCCCTTTTATTTCCTTGCTCAGCCTGAGTCAGAGGCCTGGTCTTAAAAACCGAGGGCCTCTGTTCCTTCCCATCTCCGGGCAGGGACGAATTGAAGGGTTCGATGTATAGCAAACTTGGATCTGCTTTTCTCTCCCCTCTTCTTTTCCTTTTTGTTTCTGGGGTGGTAATGAAGGCTGCGGGTCTTTGTGTGGTTTCCTTGGGTTTTCTCTCACATTAGAAAAGGAGCCCTCATTTGCACTTATATCGGGAGGGTCGCCGTTTGTTGACAGATTTTGGCGACATGCTAATTTGAGTGGGAAAAGAAAAGGTGCATTGATGATGACATTGTGTTGGGAGGGGTTCAGAAGTGACCGACTGGAAATTGCTGCCAGTTGTTTATTCAATTCTGCAGTCATTTTAGGCCAGTGCCCAAAAGCAGTCAAAGTTAAGGACCTAGAAAATACCCTTGAGTCAAGCTGAAGAATTCTCCTGTTTTTTTATGGCCCTTGGATGCCGGACAGTGTTTTTGGCCTCTTGAAATCATTGCGGTTCAGACGAGAATAAACAGAACACACTGGCAGACACGGAAGGCGGTCAGTCTGAGCGAGCGACTGTGGAGAAATTAAATGGCCAGCTCCAGTTGTGGTTTTTGGAGTTTCAGGGTAAGCCCAGCGCCGTGGGCCGAATGGTATTGTTTCAGCTGCCCCCTCCCCACCCCATCCCCCTATGCAAGTTTCTTCTCACTTGTGATACACTATTCAGCACGTCAATCTTCAAGCAGGGAGGACGTTGACTCCAGAACTTGCAGCTGGCCCTTGCTGCCCGCCTTGGCAAACAGTATATACTCCATCCCTTCCTCATCTCCCCCAGAACTTGAACAAGCCCCTCTCGAGATCAAAGGGTCTGTTTGAGGCGAGAGGGGCACTGTGGCCTGGGGGGGTTTCAGACGAGACAAGAGCAGAGAGGTGGAGTGATGCACTGCCAAGGAGAATGTCTGCTCGTCAAAATCCCTGCAAGGCTAGCAACACAGAGACACAGAGAAGGATTTTTTTTCTCTCTCTCTCCTTGCCCCCCCCCCCCCCCACCCGATTGTGGAACACAGCGAACATTCCCATAATTTCTGGACATATTAGTGGAGGTTTCTCTGCCTAGTCGTTTTCCAAAATTTTCTGCAATGGTGGTCCTCGTTTTTCTTTTGGCTCTGATGCTGTCCAGATCAAATTTCTGCTTGGCTCAGGAAATAAGACACTGCCAGGTCACAGGTCACCCACCACCAATCCAATGGTCTGGTTTGACCTTTGTGTTATTACACCACCATTATCAGTGTTGTTGTCTAGCATGGTGTAATGATGTCCAAACTGTCTGGGCTCGGTAAGGTAAATGCACTCTGGCGAAACGTATCCACATCAGAAGGTCAAGCTCTGTGTGTATTTGGATATATGTGTGTTTGGTGTGTGTGTGTGATTGATATACTGCTTCCTGTCCTCTTGAAATCTAATGGTTGTCTTGAAACCTTAATTCAAAACAGGGCTTTTCTGGTTTGTCCATCTAGAACATTTTAGCAAATTATTTTTCCATCATCTTACGGCTTTGCTTACAAAAGCGAATGGCATACATTTTGATTTTTGGTGGTGTGGTATGAACTGTGTTTGCAGTGATTTGTGGACAGTGGGAAGTGCTTGTCTACAAATTTCCCCTTTGTAAGAAGAAAAGATGTTACAAATGTTGTTTAGTTGCTGATTCCATCAGTGCATTATATATAACTGCTTGAATGTGCTTTTAGGGCCTGAGTCTGGCTGTCAGAGATCACCGTGAAAGCTTCATTTTTTTTTCTGGGTCAGGGAGCATAAGAGGAAATCTTTGGTGAGGGGCGCTTCGCAGGGGTGGTGGAGATCTGTGTTTTGGGATGATGACATCACCTCCCCGGGGTCCTGAGGTGAACACTGCGAACCGGCGGCTAATTGAGTCTGGTGTTGTTTAGCTCTGTTACCTCGCCTGGGTGCTCTCATGGGACCCTCCTCTGTGGCACGCCTTTGAGCTCTGTGCAACCCTAGACCTGGTTAAGTGCCAGGAGGACTTAATGAGATACGCATATGTCACTAGATGCAGTTATATGCCTCATTGTGCTGTATATGTGCCGCCTACACCAAACCACTAACAGATAGAGAAAATGGTTGCAATGGCAGGTGGGTTCAGGCAGCTAGCAGCTTGTGTGCATTTATCTGTGTGTGTGTGTGTGTGTGTGTGCACGTGTGCATGTGTGAAACTGCATGGGTGTATATTTTATGTGGGAAGGTGTGTTTTATAAGCACAGATCCCCAAAGGACTTCCCGTCACCTCCCATGTCTGGAGAAAATATAGACTTTGCTCTTTTTCCTGCTGCGTTCAACACAAACTTGTTCCCTTCACTCTCCTCAGTTCTCCCAGGCAGCGTTGGCTGGATCCTGACAGTCATCTATATATTATCCGCCCACTGCTGACACACACTATTAGCTGGGGAAATCATGCTGACCTTCCTCTTAATCATCTCAATGAGCGTCTTTTGTTGGAGGAGACACTCGGAGTGGCTGGCTGGGAGGTCCTTTTCTTCCTCCTTCCAGCCCACTGTCCATTAAAATACTTAAGACTGGAGTGTTTTTTTTTTTTTACTTCACTTGGTCAGTTTTATTAGGCAAGTTTTTCCAACTGCTCTGTTTGCAGTTTTCCGTTCACATATTATGCCAGTCAGCCACTGAATGATGGTTAGGCTGAAGGCTGAGAAGGCTTTTTAAGGGTGGTGTGGATGTGTGTGTGTGTGTGTGTGTGTGTGTATTGAGGGGGGAGCAGAGGCCTCCTGGATGTCTCTCAGCTTGAGAAACTTCCATCTGATAGCTTATCTGATTGACTTGGGATCTGGGGGTCTTGCATGCTGTGATAACTCTGACAGGCCTCTCTTGTAATCGCTGATATCTCGCTGGAGCCTAGGTTCCTGCCTGCCAGCAAGCATCCTTGTGGAGGATGGCCAAAGATAATACATTTCCAAGACCACACATCAAGACTTCCTGTCAACACTCGCTTTTTTATTGACTCTTTTTGTGTTTACTGCTTTTCTATTTTTGTTGCATATAGTTTGCAGTCTGACTGAACAGTCCTCCCACCCGGCAGTGTTACTGTTGAGCTGAGGCGAAAGAGTGCATGGCGGCAGTGGAAGAGGAGAGGAGAAGCGAGGCGAGGAGAGTTGCAGGGGCTTTTGGGTCGTGCGGGTTTCAGGCTGTTAGATGTCTAGTGTGAGGCCAGACAGTTCTGCGCATTTGGGGCCCACTGGGCCTTGGTTCTGAAGTCTCGCACTGACAGGACGGATGTCCCTCTTGGCCCAGCTGGGAGAGATGAGCCCCTGCAGAGCTTCGCTCACGCTGTCTCTTTCGCTCATCCTTTTTTTTCTCTCTCTCTCTTTCTCTCTTTTCATTTAATCTTTGCTCACACCCAGCATGCACTGGGGTTTCCCATAGGAGCAGTCCTATGACTTCGCTTTGACTTTGATTGACAGGGGAGACTGATGCACATAGTGCTTGTCTCTGAGTTACCACCAACACATTTTACTGAGGTATTGAGCAGTATCAAGGTCATGGGAGAGTATTTGCTTTTCATGCCAAAAATTGTACAGTGAGCAGCTCATAAAACATAACATAGAGCATACAACAACCCCTCCCATTCAGACATTAGTGGCTGCATAGTAAAAGTTTCTGAATGGCCTGAAAACTGCAACATGGATTTACTGAAATGAATAATTTCACCTTATCAGACATGAAAAGCCATGCCAGGACAGCACATTCATTCACTTCCAAGGTGAAACATTACTCCTAAGCAATGTTGGGGGCTAATAAGGGGTTCCTCTGCTTGTTGTTAATACAAAAACATTATGATGCACCCTGATGTTCCGTCTAGACAGCTATCAGCTGCTGCCAGAATAAGATGCCCTGAGGTTTGCTGATCTGCAGCACTGAGCTGTGGCATTCCTATAGAGCTTGAATAGTGCTGTGTAATCTTTGTTTTGGTACAAACCGACCTTGAAATACTTGCAACAGAAGAAACAACCTTATTATGAGACAATATCGAAAATGGCTAGGCTAAGTGAGTAAAGTTAGCATGTGAACCAACTAGCGATGGGCTGGCTTTCCTGTTCTACCATGAATGGCCGCTGTACATGCATGCAGTGCAAACATTAAATGTAAAAGTGAATGCAAAGCTGCATTCAAGACAGCACATCACTGAAAATATGCCAGGGAAGTTTTTATCTTTTTTTTTTTTTTGCCACACTCAATACCTTCCTTCCTTTTGTTAAGGAAGGCGTATTCATGTCAGTGTCATGCTAACTGCGGTTTCATAGTTTTCTTAGGCTACTGAGAGCTTTACAGTTGCATTGGCTAGCACTGGTAGAAGTTTGTTGGTTGGAGGCTACCTTTGAAAACACGAAAATGAGCTTCATGTCAAGGGATATTGGCAATATGGCCAGCAAAACTAACTGCTTGTCCACCATTGTTGTACAGCTAGCACATATAACGTTCATTTCATCAACAATCATTTTGCTAACAGAAGGAAGCTCTGTTGGCTGCCCTAAGCAACTCCCCAAGCTCTCCCAACACGGAAACTCGGCTTTAGGCAGACAACACGCCTTGCTTTCACACTGCTCGATCAATGATGAACTTGCAATTTTGGCCCCGGAATGTAGCGGCTTCCAGTGTGAAAAGGCGCACTGTCTCCTCCTGTAAATGCAGTAAAGTTGAACTGAGTTATCAGAATAACAGGATATTGTCACACCACCTAGGCATGATGTCTGCCCAAACACAAACACACAAACTCTCTCTCTTTCTCTCTCTCTCTCTCTCTCTCTCTCTCTCTCTCACACACACACACACACACACACACACACACACACACACACACACACACACACAAACAAGGAAAAACAAGATTCTTTTTCTTTATTTTTCAAAATTTTGGCAGGACCACTGCGTCCACTGAGTGAGTGTGAGTCACTCTGTTTAGAGTATAACAGGGTAGTGTGTGTGTGTGGATGTGTGAGTGTGTGTTCACATGCATGTTAGTCTATCTGTGTGTGTGTGTGTGTGTGTGTGTGTGTGTGTTTTGCGATCTGGAGAGTGAGAGGTAGCTCTACATGAGAGGAGATGGAAGAGGAGGGACTTGAGGTTTGGATGTGATTAAAAATTAATCGCGGCGGGTCGGCAGGCCTGTAATTGGTTTGGATGGGAACGGAGAGGGAGCAGGAGTGGGAGAGGAGAGGGTGAGGAGGCGGCGGTGCAGCCCAGAGCCTGGAGGGGAAGCTGCTGCACTGATATAAATAACTGCAGCATTTCTATTTTAGCCGCTCCAAGCTCTCTCTCTTTCTCTCTCTCTCTCTCTCTCTCTCTCTCTCTCTCTCTCTCTCTCTCTCACACACACACACACTTACAGACACACACCCTTTCCCCTCTGAAATATTGTCTGAGGACCAGATTTTCTAGTTTGCCTGTGGTTGCAAAGCACAGCACAGCTTAGCACAGCATAACTGTTAACTCAAGACTTTGCGTAGCATGTCTTTGCCATACAGTAAATTTTTATATCATAATCATTCAAAACATGTAGGTTATATGATATCTGAAGTGTTCATTCATTCATAATTGTGAATAATGTTGTTTGAGCAAATGTGAAATGCACAGCCTCTTGTGTGTGTGTTTTTTTTAATCTGCCCCTCACTCTTCTTCTCTCTCTGTGTTTCTCAGTTACACTGTTGGACTCTGTGTCGGCACTGGGGGATCTGGGCTGGGAGGCCTATCCGGCTGAGGGGGTGAGTAACACTAGTCTAACTGACAGTAATGACTTCCACAGACATAGGTCACGTCCTGAAGTTCAGTAGCTACAAATGTGTTCCTACAGCCCAAGAGCCTACAGTGTGGCCATTTGATTCTATAGATATACATTAGACAGAAATTACATTTATTCACCAGGCTGGTACTTTTTATCCAGCTGACTTACAGATGCATGCATGTACAGAAAAAGACGAGCAAACAGTATAGGTTTAGAGCAGAGCTAGCGGTTAGCACAGCGTTTATGTTAGATGTCCTGAGAGTGCGAATAGGAAATCAAATTGCTGCAAAAAATTCCTGTCAGAGAGCAATTTGTGACCAGATCCAGCCAGTACCAATTTCTCTCAGAGACTTGCATGATGGCCATGGTAAGGTCTTATCACGCTGTGACCACTCCTGACACCTATGGCATTGTCGTGAGCCAAGCAGGCACGCCGGTGCCATTCTCCCCACAATGGACTATGCCGGCGAATGTGAGCGGGCATCAGACAGCAGACATCATCCCCTCTAGGGTATTTTTGGTGTCTGATGGGAATGGGCTTTGTGAGTTTCTGTGTGCTATTATCCATGCTAGCATCATGCAGTAGTCACTCACACTCATCATGCCCCTCCCCCCTTTCCACCCTCCCTTTACACAAAGCTCAGTGAGAGCCTCTCAGGGTGGCAGTGACCCATTTTTTTCCCTCAAGACTGCGGTCCATTCGTTACACTGGCGGCAGCTTCTGATTAGGGCCCTTGGTTGCTAGTCACCCACACCTGAGGACGCAAACCCCAACTCCCTTCAACCACCACCAGCACCGCTATGGGTTCAGCTCACCAGGGTGTCCAAGACGAGGAGCTCATTTTCCGGAAAGATCTCTTCAAATCTGCAGGAAGCCAAGTCCCCTTAACCCCCCCCCCCCAATGCAGCCCACATGCAGCAGGGGGTCCTCCTTCATCAAACACTTTTGTTACAGTCAGAAATCTTTGATGAAAATTTGATGGTGGATTATACTAGACAAGCAAACAGCTAGCATATTATCCCACTCTTTCTCTCTCTCTCTCGCTCTCTTTCTCCTGAGTGTTCTCATTTCTCTGCCAGACCTGATTCGGCTGGAAAGTAAAGCTTGGGACCACTCAAAAATGAGTGTGTTTGAAGAGTGATTTGGAAAGGCGTCATTATGTGTTGGGGCCATCAGATGTTGTAATGCGCTCATAAATTTGAAAAGAAAGTGAAACCTCCTTGAATGCCAAACAACTTTGAAAGGCATACTGGGGTAGTTCTTATTTTTTTCACAGCCAGCTGCATCTCTTTCCCATCAGGCTGACATAAAAAAGCAAAATGGCAGCGGTTAATGGTAGTATAAAAGTGGCGCTCTAAAGCCATCACTTTTCCCTCCAGAATGTTCCGAATGCCGGCAAAAAAGATCTGTTCTGGTAGAGGATAAAATGCATTAAGGTGAGGCGAGGGGACCATCAAATTCCCCTACACCTCCCATCCCCCACCCATTCTCTTTCCTCACTGCCTCTATCCTGCGCCGCGACAAATTACCCATTCTCATCCGGAGCATTCTGCCGCCAGCACCCCATGACTGACAGCCAAATCTCTGCGCTCTGATTAGTCGCCGGGATGCTTAACACGATGCATCCGCCCGCTTCTGGGTCACTACCTGTCAAGTGCACTCGCGCCTCAGATGGCTCTGCCAATTTCTGTCAACACACCCCTCTCCTGACCTCAACCCACGCCTGCCGTTTCTCCCATAGCTGTAAGCCATAGCTGAAGTACCAGAGTAATCAGACAGGCGAAGAGTAACAGTGGCCTCTTACTCTGGATGTATGATCCACACGTGGATGTACCACCACATGTGATTCAGTATATGTGTGATTAAGAAAAGAGATAACAAGAAGGATATTATGCTTTCTGAGTATAAATGCTGAAGCCTCATAGAAACTATGAAATCAAGCATGTCAAATGTTTTTGGTATAAATTCACTGTCATAAATAAAAAAAAACATATTTGAAGCATTATTCAATATTAGCAAGTTTTTTTGTTTGTTTGTTTGTTTAATAATCAGACATCAGGGTGAAAGCTCTAGTAGGTTATGGGAACTTACTCAGCTTGTGTATTATACAGTTTGATGTGTTTATGTACTGCCAGTTTGTCACTGATTCCATTTGTTGTCCTCTGTGTCAACTGCAGTGGGAGGAGATTAGTGTGATGGATGAGAGGAACACACCTATGCGCACCTACCAGGTGTGCAATGTGATGGAGGCCAACCAGAACAACTGGCTGCGCACAGGCCTGATCCCACGCCACGGGGCTCAGCGTGTCTACGTGGAGATCAAGTTCACGCTGCGTGATTGCAACAGCCTACCTGGCGTACCGGGCACCTGCAAGGAGACCTTCAATGTCTACTACCACGAGTCCAATTCGGAGACACCGCCCCCGCTTCGTCACCTGCGCGAGAGCCAGTACGTCAAGATCGACACGATCGCGGCCGATGAGAGCTTCACGCAGACGGATGTGGGCGACCGCGTCATGAAGCTCAACACAGAGGTGCGCGACATCGGTGGCCTCACCAAGCGTGGCATCTACCTGGCCTTCCAGGATCTGGGCGCGTGCATCGCGTTGGTGTCGGTACGCGTCTTCTACAAGCGCTGCCCACTCGCCGTGCTCAACCTGGCGCGCTTTGCCGACACGGTCACGGGCGGTGACTCGGCACTGGTCGAGGTACGTGGCACCTGTTTGGAAGACGCCGAGGAGCTGGAGCCACCACGGATGTTTTGCAGTGCCGATGGCGGCTGGCTAGTACCCATCGGCCGCTGCGTTTGTCGCCCGGGGTTCGAGGAGGTGGACGGCCACTGCCAGCGTGAGTGAACCTTTCAACCTTGTTTCTTTCTATCAAATTAAAATGAGTAGTTTCATAGCTACTTTTCTGATTTATATAAGCACTTCTCTAGTCAATGTTCGTAGCTTACGCGAGCTATGCTCAGAACGATTTTCATTAATGGCTATACTTAGAGATGGATTTCTAGTAAATGCTCTCTGGTAGGGCCATGCACTGTGCAAAGAATTCAACTCCTACATGATTCAGGCAATTACTACAGAGAACCTTATTACTGCTCTGTTAGGATCAAGCATAATTGCTTTTACAGGCAAGACTATGTCATCTACAGTACATACTCCAGGCCACGAACAAATGCTGTATGTGTTAGACTAGCAGCTGGAAGAAATAAAGCAGTTTGGTTTATTTTATCCAGTTGATGAGTGTAGAGCGCATATTGCATGGCCTTTAATTGGCACAGATATTCCTTCCAGTTCTGATGCGGCTAAATCATTCTTCGGGTTGGAGGTTGTGAGTCGGTTGTTGTGAGTTGTTGCAAATGCACACTGAAATTGCTCTCAGTCCACCCCCCTCTGGCTTAAACACTGTGTTTATGTGTGTGTGTGTGTGTGTGTGTGTGGGTGTGTGTGTGGAGGGCGGATGTAAGAGAGAGAGAGAGTGTGTGTGTGAATGGGTGTGTATGGATGTGCATGTGCGTGTGTGTGTATTGTGCCCTGCTGGGTTATGAGAATGAGTCAGTGGATATCATTCAGGTTCAGTGCTGCTACAGTAGCTTGGCTGACACGCCGGATGACTCTAACAAGAGGCCAGAGCTGATGTAGCCCGGGGCTGGACACTGCTGCTGCTGCTGCTATGCTGCTGTTACTGCTGTGATGGGTCTTGCTTCCTCTAGGGGAGGGACAGACACTCAGTAGGGGGCTTGTGATTACTCAAGACACGCGCGCACACACACACACACACACACTCCCACACTCCCACCCACACACACACACAAACACACAGATAAGTTACACCCTACATATTGCGTAGAGTGCTGTGTTGTGGGAGGGCCACAATGCCGGAGGTGGGAGATTACTGTGATGTGACTTTCCCCTGTCGATAGCGTCTCCTTGACACTTGGTAATCCGCCCTCTGCACCACAGCAGGAAATAAGAAAATAGAACTGCATGTCAGCCCAGCCTGTTGTGTGGCAGAGATGTGCTAATTTTCACTGCCAAGGTCTTTGTCTCTCACACAGTACAATCGCGGCAAACGACCGGCAGTGACAATTAGCTACGCTCCACTCCAGATTGTCTGCCCAAACCGGAGCAGGATGAGATGTTGCTGATTGTTGTTTATTGCTAGTTGTCATGACGAATGACAACAGCACACACTGCAGCATTGTCCCTGCATTTCTGCCGTCATGTCAGAGAGTGTTACGTAGGTCTATGAGAGCCCTGACAGTAGTCATTTGATTGATTGATTGATTGCCATCAAATGTCAGCTCGATGCCACAGGGATATTGGATGATGGTTGTTGTCATTGAGTGTGGTTTGTGCTTCACACGACAGTGTTTCCAGATCAATCTGTGATGAATGATTAGAATCTATTCTACTTAAAGCCTTATCCCCGTGGAAAATGAAAGGTTGATGTGTGTGAATTTTCAACAAGCAAAGAAAAAAAAAGCCCGCTCAGTCCTGTTTGAGTATGAGTGGATTTTTTGTTGTCTCCCTCATCAAGTTCTGATTTGAATAAGGTGACACGTGCATGCGCGCGTACATACACACACACACACACACACACACACACACACACACACAAACACAGAGGACATTATTATCATTAATGGCATGCTCCAATCGAATGTGACAAATGAGCCGGTTAATCACGATGCCATTGAGAGTGAATGGGGAGAGGTGAGGGGACGGGGACGGGGACGTGGGTGGGGTGGGGGGGTGGGTTCTAAAGCTCCAAAAAGCTTTTTGTCCTTTTGTTGCACTCTGGCATCTCACGAGGCAGATAAATACATGGCTCTTGACGCTCCCTTGGAGGGAGCCGAGCAAAATGAGCCAGATGAAATGAAAACCAAAGAAACCCGCTCACTCAGAAACAATCCATCCTGAACATCCAAAAGGTCATGGGCTCCCCTTGAAGAAAGCCTGCTTTTGAGACATGTGCGCTGTGCATGTGTGTTTGTTTGTAGGTGATTTTCAGACATATCCTTTCTAGTCGTTGGTGTGGTTAGTGTGTAGTGCATTGTGTGTGTGTGTGTGCGTGTGCGTGTGCGTGTGTGTGTGGTGAATGTGTAAATGTGCACCATTTCAGAAGGCCTGTATTAGGTCTGAAAGCATGTATTTGCCCAAGTACTCTTTTCATGTTTTCATGTAGGTGCTAATAGAGTGCTCACAGCACTCCCTCTCTCTCTCGTTCCCCCTCTACCTTTTCACTTCTCCATCTCTCCAGCTTTCTCACTCACTCACTCTCTCACTCTCTCCTTCCTCTCCTGTCCCTCACTTTCTCTCCATCTCTCTCTCTCTCTCTCTCTCTCTCTCTCTCCCTTCCTGAGGCAGTAGAGGTGTTCTGCTTGTTACTAAGGCTGTTATTATTCTTGGCTCAGCGGCCTCACTTGGGCTCAGCTCCTGTGGCTGTGGCCTGCTCTGACTCTCTTCTCTGTTCTCTCTCTGTTCTCTCGCTCTCTCTCTCCCTCTCTCTCTCTCTCTCTCTCTCTCTCTCTCTTTCTGTCTCTCTCTCTCTGACTCTCTCTTACACTCGCTCGCTTGCCTAGTGCTGCCACCTCATGACCTCTCCGCTCCGGGGAGGACTGCCTTAAATATTTATGTCTCATCCTGGGCTTCCTGGCCCCTGTGTGTGTGTGTGTGTGTGTGTGTGTGTGTGTGTGGTGTGTCTGTGTGTGTGTGTGTGTGTGAAAGAGAGAGGGAGCGACTGGGAGGATGCGTGGATGGAAGGAGGAAAAAAAGTGTTAGAGAGAGCGAGATGGGGAGAGACAGAACAAGGCACCATTGCTGGGAACAGCCAAAGAGAAGAAAAATAGAAGAAAAGAAAGAAAGAAAGCAAGAAAGAAGACAAGGCAAGGTGAAGGGAAAGTTGCTTGCTCCTGTCTTCT
>PYXC01000722.1:87500-145000 GCA_015244755.2 Tenualosa ilisha
TTACTCCCTCTGTCTTCTATCTCTCTGTTCTCACCATTTCTTTTTTCATCTTTTTTTCTGTAACTCTCTTACTCCTGTCTCATACATAGTTTCTTCTCTCTCTCTCTCTCTCTCTCTCTACTCCACTTTCCTTTCCTTTCTTCCACTCTCCTGACATCTCTGTTATGGACCCTTGTGTGAGCATGTGTGTGTGTGTGTATGTGTGTGTGTGTGTGTGTGTGTGTGTGTGTGAAAGAGAGAGAGATACAAAGAGAGAGGGAGAGACAGAGAGAGAGAGAAAGGAAGTGGATCGGTAGCCACTGGAACAAAGAGGGGTTTTTTGAGACCCATCATTTACAGAGTGAGGCTGACAGCTCAGCAAGCTCCCCTGCACTAATCCATACGGGGATCAGCACTCTTTCCCTCCCTCCCCCAACCACCTCTCTATCTCTCTGTCTCTCTCTCTCCCCCTCTCCCTTTCTCCCACTCGTGCTCTGCAACCATAGCTTGTGATGGCGTTGACACGCATGGTCACAGCGGACTTGGCCTTCCTGAGATCTTCCCCACTGACAAATCCTTGCCCTTTTTTTTTCGATTTTTTTTTTTTACGTCTCCTTTTTCAAGCTCTCTCCTTCCAACCTCCTTCCCTCTCTCCCTCGTGCCTCCAAACTTTTTGTGCCTTTGACTTCCTCTCTTTCACCCCATCGCCCTTTCTTTTCTTTTCCTTTTGCATTCTCGTTCTCTCACCTCACTTCGGTCTTTACGACCCAGAAGAGGCATATTATCCAACAAAGGCTTCATTAAGCCAAACTATTAACAGGTATTTCCTAACATGATTGTGATTACTATATCATTACTCATGCCGTATTTCATGGTTTATTAGGGATGTCGAGGCCAGGTCGTCATAACTGATGAAATCCTGACACGCTCGGCTCCAGAGGGGTTGGCATGCAGCTGCAGACAGGCTCTAAGTTGTGTGAGCCGGGAAACTTTTATTGCACTTGTCTCTCCTCAAGTTCCCTTGGAACGGTTCAGCATGCCTTGCTGGAGTGGATTCACTGTTGAATGACTCCATTCAGTGGAAGTCTACCACTTTGAAGGGGAAATACTGAAGAAGACAAAGCCAAAGAGTCAAATGAAGTTTATGATTTCTGGGTTAGCGGAGAGAGAGGAAATGGAAGTGATGTCTGAGCGAAGTCTGTCTGGATTCTCTGCTTTGCGTAATGTTTGTGTGTGTGTGTGTGTGTTTGTGTGTGTGTGCCAGTGCATATTGGGTCTGTCTATGAATGAGAGCATATGTGAGCATGTGTGTGTGTGTGTGTGTGTGTTTACAGCATGTTGGTGTATGTATGTATAAAGTGTGTGTATGTGTATTTGTTTGTTTGTATGTGTGTGTGTGTGTGTGTGTGTGTGTGTGTGTTGGTTGGGGGGATGCATGGATGTGTAAACATTGCTTTTGAAGTGCGGTGGCACGTGCCATCTTTTTCACGTGCGTCGTTTGGCTGTCCTCAAGGCTTTTATTTTCAGCCATCACTCAATAATTCATCCTGCGCGTTGCTGTGGATAGGGCTGCGGCCCTCCTCTTCTCTCTTCTCTTCTCTTTTCTTCCTTTCATCCTCTCATCTCTTCTCTTTTCTCTTCTGTTCTTCCTTTCTCTTCTCTTCTCTCCCCTTCTTTTTCTTCTCTTCCCTTCCCTTCACTTCACTTTTCTCCCCTTCTCTTGTTTTCTCTTCTCCTGTCTCATCTCCCCTCTCAGCTTCTCTTCTTTATTTTCTCCTCTCCACTCATCCCTCCTTTCCTCTCCTCCTGTCTTATTCTGTCCTCCACTTTCCTTTGGCTTTATCTCCTTGCCTGTGGATGCTTCATTAATGTGACCTGGAGGCTCAGTGAGGAGTGTTGTCTCACAACATAAAGGAAACGTTTCCCAAAGGCCATTAATCCTTGTCTGGCCTTAAGACGCACTTTTGAGTTTTTGAGAACAATTTGTTTTTCTCATCACTCCAGCGTCACAGTGGAATTTGACCGAAATCCGTCCCAAGTAAGCGTCAGTGCATGTGAAGCCACATCATTGGGTTTAAATGAGGGGTTCAAATGGCCCTCGGTAGGGAGAACCGCAGCCTAGACAAGACTCCCTCTGGTTCCCTCAACCTTCCATTGTTACTCTCTCCTTACAACTTCAGACATGAACTCCACTTTTGGATGTTTTTCTGCTCCGCGAACAGATTGGACTACCCCACTCACCTGTCTCGGTGAGATCTCACTGACTGGTTGCAGCACAAGGGGGAGGCTTCAGACAAAAGATCTTACCATCAGCCCGAGCTTCTCCCAGCTCCTTTTTCATTTGTCCGCCATAGAGACGTCCTTGTGTGTAATCAGAGGAGGGCTACAGCTGAGAGGTGAGATTGGGGTTGAGCTGCTGGAGTTGCTTGCATTTTGTCTATGAATGTAAGGCTTAAATAGCAGTCCTTCTTATGGATGCCATAGAGGGTTCAGATTGTTAAGATGGTATCATGGATCATGGAAGAAATCACACACACACACACACACACACACACACACACACACACACTCACACACAGAGACATACACACTTGTATGTATACACTTATGTATACTCATAGAAACATACACACATGTGCAAGGTAAATGCACACAAGCATGTGCACACACACTCACACACACACACACACACACACACGTAACCTCAATCTCTTCCTTTTGAGAGGATTCTGGCACAGCTCTCCTCCTCTGCACCGTTGCCAGATGATCCCCTCCCACTCCCCAGTGTCTCCCACCGGTGGAATAAATAGGCAGCCAGTCAGTCCGCCAGCCTGGTCCGAGCGGCCAGCGGGAACCACACACCTGCTTTTCATATGAGTCTGGGGCCCTGCGATCTCCAGCCGGAATGTGGGAGGTGGGGTTGAGTGGGGGAGGGTGTGGGGTAGGTGGAGGGGTGTGAGGGCCTGGGGACAGTGGTCTGAGGGAAAGACGCTTAACTCTGGATGAGTGAGAAACAAAACAAAAGCTGTTGTGGTGTGTTAGCCAGACGGTGTGGCATGCGAGGACAAAAGCCAAGTGTGCGTTTGACAAAAAAAAAAAACGTGTTTTGAAAAATGTTGATCTTTGAGTGTTTGTGTGTGTGTGGAGTCGTGGGCTGGTGTATGTCTGTGGGTGTAGCTGAATTCAAATCGGAGCTGTTTTGTTACAGCGGTGGTTTGAGAATCTGTTTATTTTTTTTAGGTTAATTAAATTCAAATGAGCATCCACGGAGCCAGCAGGTGTTTTTCTCCTCATTCCCTGTGGACTGCCAACATTTCTGCTGACCTTTCCTTGACAGATGCATGTGTACACTATGTCCTTCTGTTTGAGTATGTGTGTGTGTGTGTGTGTGTGTCTGCCTGTGTGTGTGTCTGCCTGTGTGCCTGTCTGCTCTGTGCATATGTGTATGTTCTCTTGTTGAGCTTAGACGTTGACCTTTACCCAGAAACATTTCACAGTGTGTTTGCTTTCTCCCATTTTCACACTTGCGCACACACACACCCACACACACACGCGCGCATGCACACTCGACTTGTCTGGCTCCAGGTCAGTGCATATTCGTAACAATCCCCGATTTAGCGTTAAAAAATGGCACAGTGTGAAGTCGCTCACTAAAGACCTATCCATCCACCCCATGCTCACTCATTCAGTGGGAGGGCAGGGGGAAAGAACAAATAAACGGTGGAACACTGACACCCAGTAGAATCTCTTAAGCAGTGATGAAGCTGTGGACTCCACTTGTCACCCAGGGGCGTTGGGAATCTTCCGTCCAATAAAAAAGTGTAAGTGAAGTAAATTTTTAAAAAATGGCCGCAGTAGAGAAGGGGGTGGGAGGTGAGGTGGTGTGGCTGGAGGGGCAGTGTGGTGGAGGTTTATCAGCCAGGCCAGCCTTGGCACACCACAAAGCCTGGGAGATTGGCGCCGTCGCAGGGCCCCGTGATGGATGGCGGCAGAGAGAGAGAGAAAGAGAGAGAGGGAGGAGGGGGGGAAATGGCCTTTGGAAGCCAGAGGGCACCCCAGGGACGGGCTGAGCGGATTGAGATGGTAGAGGAAAAGGAGAGGGGGGTGCGGATGGAGGGAGGAGAGAGGGAAAATCCCACAGAGAAGCGCCTATAAAGCCCCCAGCTCCACTGACTGCTGCTTCTCTCCAAACCACATCCAGTAATTGGATGGAGCAGATATATAGACAGAGAGAAAGGGAGAGAGAAATAGGGAGGGGGAGAGAAAGAGAGAGAGAACTGACACAAAGAATGTTGAAGAAAAATGGATAACAAAAAAATAAGAGCTAGTTCTATAGTGGCCATGGTTCCAGCAGTCTGTGGAGGCTTGTCCTCAGGGGTCACTGGATGATTGGTGGTCCCCAGATGAGAGATGATTCTTGGTCCAGCCGGCTGGCTGTCATTTCATACGAGATATCCTCCAAGCCGAGGAGTAGAGGGAGGAAGGACCAGCTCTCCTGGTTAACTCCTGCACCTGTGCCCTGATAGAAACATCTCCACCACTGACCCCCATGATGCTCATGGCACTGGAGGCTGCTAAGACCTACCAGCTTTTCTGCAGATCCCCCGCTGCTCTGCGGGGATTGAACGAGTGCAAAACTCTCTCTCTCTCATACGCTCTCTCTCTCTTCATGGTCTTTCTTCACTGCCTTCATTTACGCGTAGAAGTGTTCTCTCTCTCTCTCTCTCTTTCTCTCTCTCCTTTTTCCTCCTCTTCCTCAAAAATCAATGGAACTCTGCTCGTAATGGCCAGGGAAGAGATGCCTGAAAAGGCTCTGAGAGGGGAACAGGGACTCCCCTCTGCTCGTTGACACCTGAATCGATAGCGCAATCGGTAATCACCAGTGCGCCTTTGGGGGCGCCAGGTCAGGTAGCCTCTGTAATGCACAGACACGTCTGCAGGTATAAATAGCGCCAGGAGCCAAAGGCTGCGGGGGTCTCATTCTACAAACATCCACCTGCCTGAGAGGGGAAAAAAGAATCCGACAGGCAGAGAGAAAGAATGTTAGCCAGAGAAAAGTGGTAGAAAGGTGCAGTGACAATGAGAGACACTCCAAAGAGATGGAGAGAGAGAGAGAGAGATAAAGAATTGTAGGTAGAAGGGGGAAAAGGAGAGAAGGCAGAGGCAGAAGGAGTAAAGGACTGGTGACAGCTGTAGAGGCCTGTTGAAGCTTACTGTGACACAGTCTTTAAGAGCTGACAGGCACTTGCAGGAAAATGGAACAACATCCATCATATGTCACATCGCTCTGAACTTTTAATGTCACACAGAGCACTCAGTGTTTCTTCAGAAAAAATAAACCTAGACATACAGTATAACCAAGCATCCCAGCATCACAAGATCATTGCATATCATCATGGGTCTGGGAGCCATAGCATTGTCCCATGTCCTACATATTTTGTACATACACGCACGGTTGTCATGTCGTTGTGTAGGGAAGAAACACAACATGAAAGAGTGACCTAGTTTCTGCTGGTATATGATCTATACGCCCGATCTGAGGGAATAATCAATGTTCTGTCATGCAGTATCTTTGCCATCTCAGAGCTAAATGAGTGAAAACCAACAAGCCTGGACTAAACCAAGACGGGAAAACCTTTTTGGAGACCAAAAGGCCAAACACAAAATGAATACCTGTCATATCTGAGCACATCCCTTGTGGACTCTTAAGTCTGAACATATGGAATATAGGCTTTGAAGAGAAAAAACAAAAACAGAGGTGGATTTGCAGCACATAATCACTCACTACAGAATACACAACCAGACATTTTATTTTGGCGAGGGTCGAGTAGGCGAACGCTAGGCACGTTTTATTTTATACGGTGTCTTTTTACTGTAGTCTCTCTGTTCTCAAACACAAAAAAATGGGTAGCCAACAAAAACAGCTTGGTCTCCAGTTCTTTTGAAATATTATTTTAAAAAATTATGCTGACACCTCTAGGTTTACTTAAAAGAAAGTGAGATTAAGCTCTCGTGTTTCCAGTGTTGTGAGTAAAGTGGTTAGTTCCCGGCGGAACTTTGCTATTCATGAACAGATTCACATTCAACAAAAGACGGTTGCATTTTGGAATTGTGTTGCCATGGCAACGGTTATGTAAGTCTCTCTCCTGGGGTAATTGAATGCCCTGTATTTTCGTGTGGAGCGGTGGGCACCATCCACAGTGTGCAGCCAGCGCCACCCTCAAACTTCCATTTTTCCAAAGCCCAGAGTCGCTCCATGGTCTGTGTTTTTTTAATAGATATAGCCAGCTATTTAAGTGCTGTGCCCTACCTGGAACTACTGCCAACTGACACTCTACACAAACAAGGGCACACACACACACACACACACACATGCACACACACACACACGCATATAACCCCACTTCAAGGATCTAAAATGACATCAACCTAAAAGACGCACACAAACCCACATTTTCCCCTAATCCCACAGCTGGCAGGGGACACAGACATGGTGGGGCGCCCTGCTCTCATTACCTCCCAGAGGTTAACGTCACACTGAGAGCCCTTTGATTTCCACACACAGGGTGCAAGCGCCGGGCCTGTTGTGTTTCACCCCGACGCGTCTGCATAATTCATGCCCTCCGGCGCTAACCCTAATATTTATGCCTGGTGGCGTCTCCTCTCCTCCACCCCCTTCACCTCTTCTCCTCTCTTCTCTTCTCTTCTCTTCTCATCTCTTCTCTTCTCTTCTCTTCTCTTCTCATCTCATCTCATCTCATCTCATCTCATCTCATCTCTTCTCCTCTCCTCTCCTCTCCTCTCCTCTCCTCTCCTTCCTTTCCTTTCCTTTCCTTTCCTTTCCCTTCCTCTCCTGTCTTCTTCTCTCCCCACCATTTCTCTCCTCTCCACTCTTTTCCTCTCTTCTGCTCTCCCCACCGTTCTTCTCCTCCCCTCTCTTCTCTTCTTCTTTCCTCTCTCCTCTCCTCCGCATCTGTGCTGCAGTGAGGCTGCTTCTCCCCTCCATCTCCATAGGGACCTGTCAGCAAGGTGGCAGCTTGATGCCCATTGATCTTTCTCATTATAGACCTGCTGCCTCAGACGGAATGTAAATGACGTCGGCATGGCAACTTATCAGTTATCCCGAGGGAAATGTGTGAGTGAGTGTGTTTGTGTGTGTGAGGGGGGTGCATTAGAGACAGAGAGCCCCTCACCACCAGTGCCATGCCAGTGACATCAAACTGCTCTTCTGTCTGACTAGAGTGTGGATATCTGCTCATCTCATTGTCTGTCTTGCTTTCGCTGCTCTCCCCTATATCTACTTTATTGTCTATCCTTGTCATACATCTCCCTCTCTCTCTCTCTCTCTCTCATCTCTCTACTTTCATTCCTTTCTGTGACTCTCATTCACACTCTCTGTGCTTCTTTGCCGTCTTGCTCATTACTGTTCGCACAATGCGAAGACATAACATCTCCATGAGAGCTATTGATTAGCATAAGCTGAAATGTGCCACTGTCAGACATATAAATATTTAATGGGCGAGACTCTTGCCTCCATCATTGATGTGTTAATTTTATTGTTTTCTCATCTCCTTGATTTACTCAGCGCCTGTGTAGATCAATATCAGAATCTCACCACATTCAACAAAGTGTTTTTTTTTTTCCTTCTACGTGCACGGAAGAAGGCCTTGTGCTTTTTATTCAACCTATGTTACAGTGACAGCCGCCGTATACATTGTAGTCCATGTCATAGATGTAATTCCTAACCTTGGATATCATAAGCACTGTCAAGCGACATGATGAATGAGGTCATGAAGAGTATATGCGGCAAGGGGAGAGGAGGAGAAAGTAGGTGCCTGTTTGTTATGCTGGGCTTGTGCGGACCGGAGCAGGGTGGGAGTCTTTGGTGTAATCCTCTTTTAAGACATGCTGAATTATTCGTCAGAGGTCAATTTGGTGGGAACCTTATGTGTCATAGTAGTATGTTTGTTTTTATATTGGAACAGTTTGCAACAAATGCTTCTGTTCTTATAACATATTTTGCCAGATTTGTAGTGTTACTATCAGTTATGAAAATAGTTTTCAGGATTGCTCCTGATTACTAATAGACTACCATTATATCACCACGGAAATGGACCTGGAATATAAACTCAATTAACGCTGTGGTTTTTTAATGGACCTTAACAATGTGGTATGGCACAAGTTCAGCATCGAATGCACTGAGACCCTCTGAGCGAGCAGAAAGTATCGTCTGTCGACTCCACACATGTCTGCCATCAAAGATTCATGGCCCAGGGGGGAAGTCTTGCCAGATTTTCCCCCTCCCCAAAAAGAAAAGTGCTGCCGCCATAATCGGCTTCCAACTCCTGATCGGATTCTGGTCCCCTGGGCCTGGAGTGCGAATGGGAGGTTAGTCCAGGTGTTATAAAAGCAGCCGGGACTCGGGGAGCACCACAAGTCCGGCGGATCTGTGTCAGCAAAATGCATAGGGGACCGCCCTTTGCATCCAACTTATGAGGCACGACGTCCCTCTCTCTTCTTGTGAATGTGTTTTTTTTCTCGCGCAGGCCGGGAGACGCCCCAGATTAACGAGGGGTCCCTCCTGTGAGGGCTGCTCCATAGGCTGGGCCGATCCGACGCCAGTGCGACTCTCACCCTCACTGTTCTCCTCCCTTTCCCTGTTTTTTACTGCCATGTTTTTCTTTCGCTCTTACGCTTGAGTGGTAGTGGTTTCATGCGAGCATGTGTGAATGTGTGTGGGTATGGGGGTGTGTGGCTTGTTGTGCGTGTGCATGTGTGTGTGTGTGTGTGTGTGTGTATTTCAACTAGATCCAAGGTTCACTTGTGACAAAGACTAGGCACCTCATTCGCTCTCTCTCACACTCTTTCACTCCATCCTTCTCTTTCTCACTCCCTCTCTCTCCCTTCCACTCATTTATTCACGCATACAGTACAGGCACAGATCCACATGCACCCTTGCTCATTCTCCTATCTTCTGCCAGGTCGAGCATCATCTCACCACCATGAGTCATGCCATATCATCCCAGTGGCACCACACCAATGCAGTGTGTACAGCTGCAGCGTAAAGCATAGCATAGCATAGCATAGCTGAGTGACTCAGCCTGACTCCCCATCTGCCTGCTGATTTTGCCCACAGCCTGTGAGAGCCAAGTGAAATCAGTCATACCACTTCTGTGTGTGTGTGTGTGTGTGTGTGTGTGTGTGTGTGTGTGTGTGTGTGTGAGGCTGGCTGTGTGATTATACCACTGCCGGAGTATTGGACTGTGGTTTCATCGTAAACAGGCATAGAAAAAGCAGGATGGAAAAATCTAGTCATTCCATGTTTCCTGGCAAATGGGTTAAAATCTGTAATGTCACACCAAGGGACAGTAAAAAAAAAAAAACTAGAAGAGAATTAAAAAAGTGTCTTTGTCAGTGTGTTTGTGTGCGCATGTGTGTGGGCATGGGTGAGTAAGTGGATGTGTGTGTGTGTGTGTGTGTGTGTGTGTGTGTGTGTGAGTGAGTGAAAGAAAAGAGGGAAAATGTCGTCCAGTAGTGGTGGTGTTGCTATGTATTGCATGAGCTCAGACAGACAGCAGAGCGCTGCAAGTGCCAAAGCCTCCACATATCCACCTAGTATCCATGAGATTCACTACCACAGCTCATTGGAGCCCTCCAGCATGCTGAATGATACACACACGCACACACACACACACACACACACACACACATTTGCTGTTTGCCACTTGTGTCCTAACAACATCATAATGGGTTTAATTGTCTTGACTGAGAGCTGCTTTTAACGATGTTGAAATGTGAGCTAGAGGTGAGGAACGTTTTTATCAAAACAATCAAAAGTCGTGACTGTTGAGAGCAAACAACCTGACGGGGAGGTTGTGACGGAACCAAGAAAAATCAATCACAGTCGGGGCTACTTTCCATTTGATGAAAATGCATCTCCCTGCTCTTCAATGTAATCAAAGGAACTGCTAAGTCTCTAGCCTGTCCTCTAATTGACATTACTGTGTCACTTTTGTTTAAAGGCAAGGGAAAGTATAGTATTCAATTAATCATTAAAGACCATTTTTATCGACTGTAGATTTGATTCTAACATGTAGGTGCACATTTGTAGGCATCAGTGAACCCTGTTTTATACATTCATCTCTGTAAGTCAGATGGTTAGCTCTTAAGAGTGCCACTCTTCCATGATATTTCAGTGTTGGTGGCGGGGGGTCGGTGGGGGGCAATGAATGGGTTATGGTGAGTTGACTCACCTGTCTAAAGTGAACTTTACCTCCAGACAAGCCCCTGCTGGGTGAATTAGTCACCCTTTGAGGTTGGTGCCAGAGTTATAAAGCCCTGTACATAACACACAGACAAGCCCTGTCCTATGGTCTACGCCGGGGAAAAATGGCCTTCCTCCCATCGACTGTCTTCCATTGTGAGGCTTTGGAGTTGTTCTACTTTGGTTTAGGAGGATGGAGAGAGGGAGGGAGAGAGGAAGGGAGGAAGGGGTTTGTATTACAGTTAGGTACTGCAGGGAGGGATGAAGAAAGTGCCAGAAAGACAGACAGAGAGAGAGAGAGAGAGAAATAGAGATAGAGGGGTGTGTGTGTTTGTGTATGTGTGCGTGTGTGTGTGTGCAGAGGGCAGGCTGCTGTGTCTGATGTGAAGTGACATGTTTGAGATGTGTTTGCTAAAATAAAGGGTTTGGCTTTTAGTTCACAGCAGTGGGGGGAATCTGTAGCACTCTCCCTCTGGAGCACGGCTCTAATGCACACACACACACACACACACACACACACACACACACACACACACAGTCTCTCACTCGCTCTCTCGTGTAGATGGCTGATCACTGAACACACTTAACCCAAACCCTTCACACACACACACACACACACACAGGCACACACACACATACACACACACACACACAGATACACATCAGCTGGGCGGTGTAGGGTTGTCCTCACGCTTCATAGGAGAAGGAGATGAGAGCAGAGGAGACTCTTCTCTCTCTTTAACATTCCTTTCCCTCTCTCAGAACCACTGAATGCACACATTGGTTGAACTGTCAGAAGAAAGTCTATGGCAGCACTGTGTATAAATGAAGTGACATTTCTGTCTGGTATACTGTCGGTTTAGTACTAACTAGTGCTGTTTTTGTTGTTGATGATTTTTGGTTTATATTTGTGTGTTTGATGTATTCTATAATGTGTGTTTACATAATTTATCTCTGTGTTGCAGCCTGCCGCTCTGGGTTCTACAAGGCCTCGGCCATGGATGCCTACTGTGTAAAGTGCCCCCCACACAGTTACTCCCACCAGGACAAGGCCTCCGAGTGTGTGTGTGAGAGGGGCTTCTACCGCGCCGAGACCGACCCCCGCTCCATGGCCTGCACACGTAAGCACACAAGTCCCCTGCGCACACACACACATCATACCCACACTTATTCCAACACACAAACATTGCTAGGATTCATATTTTCTCTGAATTCCATGTGAAGATCGATGAGGATGGGTAAAGAATTATGATTACGATTTAGACTATTTGTATTTCTATGTATCTCTATGATGTATAATAAAAGATATATGTCTGCGATTGTATATATATCTTTGCTCATATGGTGTATTTAGGACTGTATTGTTACATGTTATCATTGAATAATGTGTGTGACAGTTTGTATATTTCCATGTGGATAGAGAGTCATTTTGAACTGTATTTGTAAATTGTAAATTTCTTTTTTACCATCACTGTTAAATTACAGTTAGTCTTATGTGTCTTTCAGGTCCACCATCAGCTCCAGGCACTCCCATATCCACGGCCAATGAGACAGCCGTGACCCTGGAGTGGAGCCCACCGCGAGACAGTGGCGGCCGTGGCGATGTCACCTACAGTGTGCACTGTCGCCGGTGCTCGAGCGAGTCGGGCACTGAACGCTGCGCGCCGTGTGGTGGGAGCGCTCGCTTCAATCCTCGGCAGTTTGGCCTGTCGCTGCCGCGCGTGCTGGTGACGGAGTTGTTGCCACGCACCACCTACAGCTTCAGTGTGGAGGCACTCAACGGTGTCTCACACCTCAGCCCCAGCCCACGCACGCTCGCCACCGTCAACGTCACCACCAGCCAGACCGGTACGTCTCATTATCTACACACACACACACACAGGGGACACAGACTGCCAGAATTACATACATACATTCATACATACATGCATGCATACAGTACATAGGTTATAGCGATAGGTTATGGTTGGGGGTTCCTTGCAGTTCCTTTTATCTACAGCAACATACAATACTAACACTACTTTACAAACAACAAAATACTAGGCTAACATTTAAAATCTAATGTAAAAATGTAAGCATAACACAGACAGTGCATAAGTACTAGAGTATGCATTTAGACACATACCCAAGTGCAGGCCTGTAGTCTTCCATTCATGCTCCAAATTCGCAGTCTCAGTTCTCAGTGCTTTGCTTGATTAATGGTGTTTGTGCAGATCTTTTCATTAGCACAAATGCCAGCTTTCTTTGCAATGATGAAATTTTTCCCACTGCCACGCCTCAAATCTGTTGTCAGTTTATCAGAACACAATAAACAGGCTTTTTATAGAATGTGCAGAATTAGGGTCTTGCTCTGGGGGCAGATGTTATTTTCCCTCCTCAACTTCCATCAGCACAATTCCATTCAGTGGCTGATTACATCAACCGCTCTCTCTCTCTCTCTCTCTCTCTCTCTCTCTCTCTCTCTCTCGATCTCCTCTCCTCTTCTGTGCCGGGTGTTCCTCTCATCCGGAGGCTAATCCTCTCAACCCGCTGTTTTCTTTTTTTGGAGCCCTCTGACGCTCAGCCAGCGTCCCTCTTATCCAACCTCACACGACCTCTGACCCCTTCTGCACGCTCAGGGACCCAGTAGAATTGGTCGAGAGAACAGGAAGTGGCTACTTCAGCCAGCCTCAGTGGGGTTTGCGATTTCGCCCCCCTCCAACCCCCTTCACCTCCGCACTTACGTGAAGGGTGTGTGGGAAGATGAGGACGCAAAAATTATGAAGGGGTGTGTGTGTGTGTGTGTGTGTGTGTGTGTGTGTTACACTAGAGAGTTAGAACAGATCACAGACTGAGGTCAACAGGTCCCCTCTGATGAAGGCTGTCACCTACACTCTCATCAGTCAGCAAGCATGGAGATGAGACCATGAGAGCTCTTCCACTCACATGTGATGATGGCAGAGACTGCTAGTATTCTGCGAGTCCTAAACAGGCCCACTGAATCTGCAATACAGAGATTATGTGGAATATACGAAACTGATGCAAAAGTAAAGACAGTATGTTTATTGGACAAAAAAACCCCCATTACGTCATGAGCATCTAAATCTTTATTACATGCAAAGCATTAATTATATTGGCATTATTGTGTTTGCTCTGCAAAGACATTTTATCAACCTATTCAGTTGAAGAAGGTTTTTAACATACATTTTCTAGGTATGTGTGTGGGGTATTATTATACTCCCTCCCATGCCCTATCACACACATACAATTAGCAACATTACAACATCTGTGATGAGATGTGTCACTTTGTGCCTGTGTGAGAGAGTGTACATGTGTCGTCATGAGGAAGTATAAATGTATTGAACACTGACAGGCATGCATGTGTGTAAATGAGCAGAGCTTAGGTGTGTGTGTGTGTGTGTGTGTGTGTGTGCGTGCGTGCGTGCGTGTGTGTGTGTGAGCAGAGACCTCCTGACGAGCAGCTCATTAAAGATAGGCTGAGATGGAGGGTGTGTTCACACTGGCCCCTGAGCCCCTGGAAGCGTGGGGCTCATTTGTAAGAACCCTCTAACCTCTGACACCTTTATTAGCACTCAGCCCCATCTCTTTCTCACTCTCACTCTCTGTCCCTCGCTCTCACCCTCATTCTCTAACTCCTTCACCTCTCACTCTCTCCCTCACTCCTTTCTGTCTTTCCATATTCCTCTTTTTCCATATTCCTCTCTCGCCTCTCTCTCTCTATCAATCTAGGTAGCTATCTCCCTGTTTTTTTTTTCCTTCTCGCTCTCTCTCTCCTTCCCTCTCTATCCCACTCTCTATCCTCTCTTTCTCTTTCTCTTTCTCTCTCTCTCTCTCTCTCTCTCTCTCTCTACATGTCATTCTCAACTCCACCTCCACCTCCACCTCCGCCCCTTCCCCTTCCTGTTGCTGCCTGTCAGCGTGGGCCCGGCTGGCTCCGCTGCCGCAGCTGCTGTTAGCACCAGGTCTTGGGGGGAGGGGTGGTGTGGTGGTGACGGCTGCTGACACAACCGGAGATTACCCATCAGCCCTGGGAGAGGGAGCCGAGATGTACGCGCAGCACCACACACACTGCATAATGCATGAGCCCTAGGAAGGAGTGGAAAAGAGAGAGGGAGACAGGCAGAAAGAGAAGAGAAAAGAGACAGAGAGAGGGAGAGAGAGAGACAGAGGATGAGTAGAGAGGAAGTTATAAGAAAGAAAGAAAGAAAGAAAGAAAGAAAGAAAGAAAGAAAAAAAGAACAAAAGAGACAGAAAAATAAGTCCTCAAAGAAAAAAAAAAAGAAGAAAAGACAAAAAAGTTCCACCTCACTCTCCCTCCCAAAGCTCTCCTTAATTAGAACAGAAATGAATCCTCCTGTCTCCATAAAGAAAATCAATCTCAATTTGTCTCCCTCTCTCTTCTTCTCGCTCTCTCTTTGTCTCTGTCTCCTGTCTCTATCTGTCATCACTCTTTCTCTCTCTTTCTCTCTCTCACTCTGTCTTCCTCTATAGTGAGTGTGGTTCTGAAAGAAAGGAGAAGCAAAGACAGCATCACTCTGGCCTGGCATGGCCCAGACTCCTCGGAGGGGAATGTGCTGGAGTATGAGGTCACCTACTATGAAAAGGTCAGTTTCTGTGACGGCTTGTCAAAGCCAATGAAACGTCATTACGTCTTATTTGACCCCGTGTGCCCTTCCTGTTTGAGGTCTGTTCTAATTGGCCACTGTGGCTTAGGGTTTCATCACACCTTTGGGATTTTCTCCTTTGCATTTGCTGCATAGAATAGAATATAGTGTGTGCGTTGAAAGTAAGTAGCCGTGAGTGTTTGTATGGGTGTAGGTGTGTGTGTGTGTGTCTGTGTGTGTGTGTGTGTGTGTGTGTGTGTGTGTCTCTTTGGCGTTTGTTACCTTACTTGTGCTTATGAGGCTTCAGCGCACCTCATTTACTAAGGAGAACCCATGCGGGCAGTCAAGGCAGCCTTAAACAGAGAGGTTTACTGCTTCTAGTTGTCTTTAATTTCCATGAAACATGATTAAATGATCTCCTGTCAATTTTTCATTACCTCTCTGCTAGCCACCGGCACCAAACGATTCCCGGGTTTCAAATGACCCACTGCCAACGGAACAGACCGGCACAACGGCACACCATTCATTAGCCTCCAACGCTCACATGGAGATTCTTGAGTGCTGCTTTTGCTTCATTAGTTTGAAACGGCTCCCAAAGATCAGGTCTTCCTTCATCAATCAGACACAGGCTTTGTGGGGTTTTTTTGCATGCAAGTCCATCCGCGCAGCCGAGGGCGTCCATCGCGGTCAGGCTGATGGTGCTGGTAACAGTCAGGGTAGGGGGTGGCAGAGTGGGGTTGGGGGGGGTTAATGATGATTATGATGTATGCAGGTTATTATGGAGTCTCTGGGACACAGATGGGACAGACGGCCAGTGGCGGCGTGCGTGTGCGGCAGCCGGGAGTGCGCTCTGTTTGATGTTGGCCATTTGGCTCGCTTCTCGTGCCTCGCGCCTCGCCCGCTCGCCGTAAACACCTCCATTTTTCTCTCTTGTGCGCACCTCGGCTGGAGAGGCTCGCAGACAGCGTGTGCGCGCTCACAAAGGATGAGACGGCAGCAGGAAAATATTGGTCTCTGATGGTGCATCATGCACTAGGAAGGGATGCAGTGAAAATGCGTCATATTGACGTTTTATCCTGCATTGTGATTCATTTTCATATTGTGTGTTTCTCTGTTTTCATACTGTACCGTATATGATGGAGATTGGCACATCTGGCTTAGCAGACTCTCCAATATATTCAACTGTATAGGCTATTGGACTCTGCATTCTAATAATAGGCTAGGAAAGGACATTGGCCTTGACGGTCTTTTCACAGGGTGTAACTTCTAACAGTAGTCATTCAAAAGATAAAGACCCTGGGCTTTTTAGTGTCTGTCCTCATTATGGCAGACGTGGTCTTTCGTTTCCAGTCCTTTCCGACCGGTACATTTTTGAAGACAAATCACCCCTGCTCTAAAAGCATGGCGGTGGTGGTCAGCATTTCAGCCATGTCATTTCCTCAAGCCTTCAGCTTGTAGCAGCAGGGCGATTAGCAGTAATAGCATTAGCATGTTGTTACAGAGGCGAAGTGCTTGAATGAGCACTAAATAAGAACTGGAGCTCACTGGAGCCAATCGTGAATTGGTGATTGATTCAAAACCAATCATTGCAATTTGTCCGCTCAACACTTGTTTGATTGAATGTGATGGCCATGATGGATGGTTTGCCAGGTCAATACCACCGTCCCTATTCAGCATAGCTTTTGAGACTGTGTCAGGAGAGAGTAGTGTGTATTGACCATCCAACCGTCCTCACCTCATTCTTGCTTACAATGTTTTGAAAGTAATGGTATGGGAATAAAAGGCAATTTAAAAGGCAAGCAAAAAAAGATCTCTGAAAGCACACTGTCACTAACTGTTCTTTTTTTCTGCCTCTTAGAACCAGCGGGACCAAAACTACACAGTTCTGAAGACCAAGGCCAACGTGATGACGGTGGACGGGCTCAAGCCGGGAACGACCTACGTGTTCCGAGTGCGGGCCCGCACCGAGGGTGGTCATGGCAACTACGGCGGTGAGATTGAGCTGGAGACAAGCCATGACGGTAAATGAGAGCTCATCTCTCTCTCTCTCTCTCTCTATCTATCTCTAGCTCTCTCTCCATCCTGTCTGCTTCTCATTCATCTTTCTCTCTGATCCCTCGTCTTCCTTGTTCTCAGTCCTCCTCCTCCTCCTGTCTCATCTCCCTCCTGTCTTTGGACCCAGGTGTGCGTGGACTCAGTAAACCTCCTGTTGTTTGTTGGCTCTCTGTGTGTGTGTGAGTGTGTGTGTGTGTGTGTGTGTGTGTGTGTGTGTGTGCCTCCAAACACAGAAGCGCTTTTCAGGCATCATTAAAACTCCTCCGAGAGCACCAAGAACACACAGATCCTGAGACTATTTCTCTCTCCCTGTCTAGCGCTCTTTCTCTCTTTTTTTCTTATCCTCTCTATCCCTCTCTCTGTCTTCCTCACCGGTAGATCACTTCAAACGAGCGCACGACCACACAATTAATGCCAGTGTGGCACTCTCCTCTCTGCCCCATTGTCTTCCCACACACGACAGCCGAAACAATAATAAGCCCTTGGGAAGGATTTGCTTTCGTGCCGCTCAATTCCCTCAGATTTACAAGCTTTTGTTTTGTTTCTCAAGCCTTCGAGAGGCCATCTGATTGGGTTTGGGAGCAACAGTTTTCTCCCGCATTAAAAAGCTGTTGATTTTCTGGGGGCGTGATACCTCAAGACGGTTTGATTTGATCTCAAGGCCAGACAGCACACATCCTAAGCACTCTAAGGCTTTAGTGCTACGGCCTTTTATCTTCGGAGAGGGCTCAATTAGTCTCCAGAGAAGAGGAGCGAGAGATGCTGGCACGTTTCTGTCTGAATTGTCAGCCCACTACTGATCTATTTGTGGTGTGTTTGAAGTTGTAAACATATAGGTTTTCTTTTCATGCTCCTCTCTCTCTCTCTCTCTCTCTCTCTCTCTCTATCTTTCTCTCCCTCTCGTGCCAGTTTTCTTTCTCACCAAAGGCTTCCCACTGATTTCTCTGCAATCTATTTCAAGACACGCTTTTGTTTTCAATCCTCAAGAACAGAAAGCTGGAAAAAAGATCTTGTGTTGCTGGTTAAATTGGAGCTATTGACTGTATAGCTACCATAGCTGATATGTCATTAACACCACTGCCAGTTGACAGTGGAATGGATTTCTATAGAACCATTACAGTGTTTATAGTCCAATAGTCTGCAAGCGCTTCTATACTGAGATCACAGTGACAGTGATGACATGACAGTGAATTCATGTCAGGGACAATGATGACTGTTGATGTCTGACCTGTTGTTAATATACATCTATTTACACTTTATACACTTAGTTATCACTACTACGTTACTGCTTATTATAATCTAATCATAATGTAATTTCACCTGGGCCCTGTAACAGATATGCTGGCTGTCGGAGACCCCAACCAATCCACCATCTTGGCTGCGTCCGTTGCAGGGGGCATCGTGCTGCTGGTCCTGTTGGTAGCGTGCTTCGTTGTGAGTGGAAGGTAAGTGGGAGTCTCTCAGCATCGAGGCATTGGATAGGTGGCTTGGAGCGAGCACCGCCCCCTGCCCTTTATGGTAACAAACGTATCAGTCGGCTAATGATCGCTTTGTGTGTGTTTGGGCCTTAAACAAGCACAGGTCAAACACAGAGCGCAGAGCGTTTAACCAGCGGTCATCTCTCAGCTCAGCGTTTATGGACTGTGGGAATTGCGGAGGTGCTCGGTGGTGATGTGTCATTATGTAGGTCGGTCGGCTGAATGATGTGCCTTCGTCAATAAAACAATTTCCTCTCCATCTAATTAACCCCCAACAAGGGCACTTAGAGAAAAAAAGCTGACGCGAGGCATCAGATGCTGAGGCGGGGTGGGGGGGGGTGTAATGATAGCGGCAGCACATTTGAACCTGAGGTATGAAACACAGCCAATACCGTAGATTAGCATGTCTCATAATTTATTTATACACTGATTTCACACAAGGAGGATGAGGAACATGGAAAATGAAATGCATTGGGAGGAATGCTTGTGTGTGTGTGTGTGTGCGTGTGCGTGTGCGTGTGTGTGTGTGCATGTGTGTGTGCTACTGTGCGTTGTGTGTGCATGTATGTGTGTGTGTGTGTGTGTGCGTGCGTGTTTATGTGTATGCACTCATATGGGCATGGAGGCGTGCCTGGGGGGAACCACACACAATGGATCCGACCAGAGACCCTCAGAGCAGTTTTCTTTCTGTTCGCTGGCAAGATGAAAGTACAACACTCGAAAGCAGAAAAAGAAAAGCATCATGAAAGCGGGCAAGGAGGTGGAAGAACAGCATTCAGGGTAAAAGGACTAGAGGTCACCTGATAGAAGCGCATGATGAAGAGGGCCAAGAGCAGAGAGGTGGACTTTGAAAATAAGGACGTTATTGAGGATGGAGCTGCATTAGAGACCAGCCTGCTGTGGTTCTACAGCATATTACATTTACATTTACATTTATGCATTTAGCAGACGCTTTTTATCCAAAGCGACTTACAACTCATCAACTATCAATTGTTCAGGGCCAGTCTCCCCTAGAGCAACTTAGGGTTAAGTGCCTTGCTCAAGGGCACAACGGTGGCAGCCGGGATTCGAACCCACAACTTTTCAGGCTACTTACACGCTAGCCAGGTTCCTTAACCACTACGCTACCACCACCACCCATATTAGGCATCAGCTTTGTGCCTAAACAGAAGATTATATCGACTGTCTCCTGCTATTGGTGTGGTGTAGGTGTATGTATCTTTCTGTTTCTGTGCGTGTCCCACAGCATCTGTGTGTGAATCTGAAATACGATTTTTAATTAAATTACACAATGTTTATGATTCTGTGTACTTTCTAGACATTCATGACAGAAAATGAATGCCTGTGCTCCCCCAGCTTTATGCTTTATGAAAATGCCACTTTCGGTGCTTGTCAGTGTTCTCTTTGGAATGCAGTGTGGGGCGTGTCAGTGTTAATTCCCTCTGACACTTTCTGAATATAGAAAGGAAGCCATCATGGAGAGGGCAAATGTAAACACTTTAATCTTATCCAGTCCTGTGGCACCGCTCACAAGCACCAGCCAGCCCCGACTGGCTTTGTCTCCAGTCAACCACTGGCTTGCTGGTGTGTGTGTTTGTGTGTGTGTGTGGTTGTGGTTGTGTGTGTGTGTGTGTGTGTGTGTGTGTGTGTGTGTGTGTGTGGCCTGCGTAGCCTGCATAGCCTGCGAGTGTGCGCTGGCAATGGAGGAAAGGGTGCCCTCAGCCTACAGAGTACTAGAATTGACAGTTCTAGGTCATTGATTCCAGATTCCTGCGTTATACAAGCTTCTGCACTGGGGAAAAAAGTCACTTCTGTACTGTGCACGTCAACTGTATGACTCTTTGCCCTGGTCTTACGCTGTGATTCTACAGTCAGAGGCCCACTTGGATTACTTCCACAGTTATGAAGTCTACACTGTTGCCCAGAAACTTTTATGAACTCTGATGACTGAATAACAAATGTTAATTATGGTGTTAATGGCTTTTTTTTCCATCAGCCCGCAAAATGTGTGATTCATATAAATTTCATTTCCTTTTCATGCCTTAGGACCAAAGCGACACAGCATAAAACTGGATAAACATTTAAATAAACACTCCATGCTCTGATGCCAACATTTTAATGATTGCAGGACCTAGCTTGATTGGTTCTGTTTAACATTTCATTTCTTCAGAAACACACAGTATTTCTGTTCCTCGTTGGCTTCAGTCCTAATCTAAACCTGCCAGTGGCTGATATATTATCATTGCACCACAGTGAGATAGACTGGTGAATGGATGCTTTGAATCCACATGTTCTGGTTTGTATTTGGCTTCACAATGAGAAACACATTGTGCTTATAGCAGAAATTCATTACTCCCTCATCGCTTGACTTCACCACTGATGTTAGCTGCAATGACTTGTCCTTTGACACTGATTTCCAATAATATCAGCGAGAGGAAATTTTTCCAGTTTGGCGTGCTGTGTCAGGCCATGATGGGTACATGCCATAGGGAGCAATTAATTGAGGACAAAGGGAGAACTAACAGAGAGAAACCAGCTTGAATGGCCATCGGAAATGGAATGTAGTGATGCAACGTGTGCACTGCGGTCCTGAACATGTGCTGGGCCCTCTTGTCCAGCAGTAAACTTGGCCAGCACTCCAGGTAGGCAGGGAGACAGGCACTCATGATTGGACCGTGACCATGTCAACAGATGGCAGTTCGTTTGTCACTCTACCTTTTCCCTCTTTCCTCCTGTGTCTCTCTATCTTTTTTCATTTTTTTCTTTGGGAAAAGCAATTAAAAATATGGCAATGTTGAACTAATTAGGCTCCGGTCCCCTCCGCCGCTTCTGCACTCGGTCCCCCAGCAGGTTTGCCAATTGCCTGCACGAGACAGCGCTCACAGGTGTGCGATAATCGGCCCGAGGATGCGCATCATTTGCAAGTCTTAGCTGTATCATTTGCAAGTCTTAAAAGCAGATTATGGCCAAAGAACTCATGCTCACAGTAATGACGAAAATTCACTCGATTTTCACACATTTCGATTAGATTAAGTTTGATTTGAAAGAGAAAAAAAGCAGAACAACTGTAACATTGGAAGACATTCTAAAGAACACTGTGGAAAACTGCTTCAGCTGGTGTATATGCATATAGGTTCTGTGGCCTTATGAATATGCATGTAGTCATGTGTGTGTGATTGTGTGGAGCTGCTTAGTGAAACTGAGTTAATCTCATGGGCTATATGTTTCCCACCACACAGTATCCCAGCAATTAAATGCACTGAAATGGAAATGGCCATCACCGGCTGTTGGGCTCCAGTGATGACTGGACCATGTACCAGCTTTGTCATGACGATCTGGAACAAACGAGGGGCACAGTGACGGTGTCCCCTAGTTGTACAGATAGTAGATTTTCATGGCTTGTGTGTGTTCAAATGGACTGTCAGCGTGTGTGTGGACAGTATGTGTACAAGCTCTATAGTTATTTTTCAGCACTCAGCTGGCTACTTAGCTCTTATCTCTCTGGCCTTGATCCAGTGCATGTCTCTCGTGTGAGAGTAGTTCCAGAGCTCGTTGCTATCAGTGTGCACGCATGTTTGCGCAGGAGACAGATGGCAGCATGTGCCTGTGATGGTGGTGTCATCACCACACATTGTGTGGTATAGGGGGTATAGGGCCTATGGGTTGTCTTAATGATTCTAACACTAGGTATGACAGGAGTGTCACTGTGTCTCCTGAAAGTGTCAAGATCGAAATGAATTGTGAAGTGCATTAAGGTTGTAAGGAGTTTCCAGCTGTATTGAGCTTTAAAAGGTATCACCCTCATACACACACACACACACACACACACAGACTCGCTCTCTACTCCCTCACTCACTCTCGCACGTTGAGAGAGACATTTTTCCTCCTATTTCAATTAGCTTAATGAATGCTGACTCCAGGTTTTTAAGTTGATGTTTTTAAAACACCTTCTCGCAGTGGAGGGATGGAGATTTATGACTCCCTCGACCTCATCCCTTCCCTCTTTTATAATTACCCAAAAGACGGTAAATCCATTTCTCATCGTTCCCATCACAGGGGAATGACAGAGTAAAGATGCATCATTCTCTAGAGACATCTTTGTTCTCTATCCTTTCATTTCTATCTGTCTCTCTCTCTCCCACTTTAGCGCACTCCATTTTTTTCTCCTGTCTCCTCTTGTGTTTATCTTTACCTAACAGATACAGTGGGCCTTTTCAGCAGCTCCTCATCAGGAACTCCTCCAGGAGCCTGTATTGTTCTTTCGTGAAAGCACAGATGAAAGGGGTCAGCTCATCTAAACCATAAACCAGATTTAAGACAGTAGACTCTCACACACTTAGCACACCTTTGCCTGACTCTAGGTACCCTGTGTTTCATTTGATGGGGATAAATACCTTGTGCTCTATACAGCTAGAATAAATATTGCATTGATTGCTATGTGCTCATTTTCAAACAGGAGCACCATGGGGAGTATTACTGCCATTTAAAAAGCTGTTGTAAGCCTCAAAACTGTAAATAATGCATTAAAAGCTATCACTGCAAGTGATGTGTGGACCATCTTATAAATCATGGGAGTTATTGCTGTACGCCACTATTACATATTTATGGGAATAATTAATTCTAATGAATTCAGTGCGCCCGAGATGTTTTATAGTTGCAGCCTTTAGAAAAATGGTACTGAAACATCCTGGTATAACAGGTAATTTGTACCAGTGAATACCACTTTTGTTGGAAATTATGAATGTAGAACTTTCTTTGAGCTAGTATGTATTTGGATGTGTGTTTCTGTCCCTTGTGTTGGAGATTTTGGAACACTCTTTTTGAAATGAGATCACAGCCAGGTCAAAGAGCACAACACTTCATTCCCCATGAGTTTTACTACCTGGAAGGAGTGAGGTGGAATGACGTTAAATTCTGATAAACTGTGAATCATACATTTATGAGACTTCCGGCATCTTCCATGGCAATGAGGAAGGCTGTATTTGAACCTTGGTGTTACGATGAGAGGAGGAAAAGCTCATCTGATCTAATGGGTGAAAGCAGATACATGTTAATTACTGCTCAAATCTTAGCTTGCCAGTGCAACAGAGTGGGATTCAAACGTAATGAAGAGAACCTGCTGGCGATGCCTTTAGAGAATCTCATTAAACAAGGGCTGAAATCACTGCTGGGAGATCTTGGGCTCGTACCTCATTAAAAAGCACGAGAAAGATGCCATACAAGGGCACAGTCTGTGTACACAACAGCAAACAGCAAACACCAACAGCTACCGCTGACCATGCTGCAGGCTTGTGTCCTTGTCACAGACAAAATTCATACAGATACACAGACAATAGCTTGCACTCAAACACACAAACATGCACACACACACACACACACACACACACACACACACACACACACACACACACACACATAAATACTTCACCTCACGTCCACTCTTTTGCTGGAGGCCAATCATTTGTTAGTGAAGGCCCAGGGTGCCAGTCCCTCTGTAGAGAAGCTCAGGGCTCTGCTGTATGCTGCTGCTCTTGAGAGGACATCAGTGGACGTGGCCATGGAACAACCAGGAGACCTGGCCTCACCTACTTGCTCGCACCATTTTATTTTCTTTTATTTTGGAAGAAAAAGATAAAATATTTATATATTTATATATATATATATATATAAATGTCCTTTATTTTGGTCACGCATAAAAAACCTGAAAGGATCTACTCAGAATCTGTAGGTCCATAAACTTGACAGATTTGAAAGAAGTTCTTGAGTGTGCAGTGAAAGATGACTACTGCCTGAGTACTTCCTTACTAAGTACTGACTACTTCCTACTGCCTGTGTACTTCATCACACTGTTCCCAGTGTTCAGGAGGACACTGGAAGCAGTGTAAGGAGACTGTTGAGACTTCTGCAATCTGCTGTTGAAAAGGTTTGGACATCTGAGTTTCAAATGGCAGGCAAGAATGTTTGCACGTGCTGAAATATCGGATTCAGCATGGCCATTTTCAATTCCTTACATACTGTATGTCTAGTAAAGGTTTTAGGTTTGTAGAAGCAGATTTTAAGTAGACAGCAGCAGTCACCATAGACAACAAGGTAAACAACACTTGTAATTTGATATTTACATCAGTAATGTTCATAGGATGGATAATCCCCCTTTTCCCATACTTCTCTGCCTGCAAGGATCACATGAGTGAGTCATGTGACAGGCCCATAACCAATTGAGCCTCATTGTCAGTTATCCACATTTCTGAGTTGTCAAATGTTGTCAAATGAATCTGAGGCAAACAGTGATTTTGAATCACTACAGTTATATATCACTTACGGAAAATGAAACCAGTGGATTAACGTGATAAGGAGTGCAACCATAACAAGGTTGTTGCGGATTCATACAGATCTGTTATTAGTCTGGACATAAGTGGCACTGCTTGTCTGACTTTAAACACTCCAGACTGTGTTTCTACTGTGGCTATTATTATTAACAGGAGGAAAACAGACTTCTGTCTATGAGTCCCAGCATGCCTATGCAGTTTATCATTTACAATGCCCACAGTGACGGGGGCAAGTGACGTCCAAAATCTTGGATGAGGAAAAAAAGGAGAGAAAAAAAACCTAGAGTCAAATACTTTTCCAGATTGCATGCATATATTTTCATTGCAACATTATGGGTTCTAAAATCTTGACTGTGATATCCCATGGCCTGCAGAGTTCTGGGAAGAAGAGCCATGTTATTTTGGAGGCAAGCGCTGGATTCTGTGGCCCTGCTGTGAGTTGTGCTGTGACTGCATCTCTATTGGGGGGTTGTTTTCAGGAGTTGGGCCTTTTTTAGAGGTGGATGTGTGTTTTCATGGTGGGGAGGAAGTTGGAGGGGTTTTTTTTTGTATTCTTCCTCAAGGTTGAAGATGCACACTTCTGCGTCAGCACTTTCGTTGAGAGGAGAAGCCCCCCGACTGGCTGCCTCACGCTGGGATGCTGGTTTGAAAAAAGGAGATGTGTGCGCTCATGCAGGCCTGCACACGTACGCAAGCGTAGACACACACACACACACGCGCACACACAAACACACACACACTCTCTGACACTTTCCACTGTCACGGAAAAAGTATTGAGTTTCTGTTTAGCACCACACACAGAGAGAGAATGAGCAGAACAACATTGGCAAGTGGAGGAGAAAGAAAGAAAGGAAGAAAAAAAGCACAATGTCAGCAGAATCAAGGCACAAAGCCAGCAAGCTTTAACACCTGCAGGTGGTGACGGAGCGCGGTGGGGAGTGTGCCAACTGCACGACAACAAAGAGATATAAATTTGAAACAAATAAAAGACAGTGTGGGTAAAGATTTTCCCTGTGTTTACATACCATGGGATACCAAAATAACATACAGTACCAGCAGCCTGGTATGTCTGATGAGGATGGTATGGAGAGATGCTGATGCTGTGTATCATTTTTGCTCTCATGTATACAAATAAAAGGCTTATTTAAGGCTGTATCAGTAAAATGTTGATATATCAACATGGAGTTTATTTTAGTTCATTCAAATTTGTGGGCTTGTAGGTAGATGAGATGGAGACTTTGCATTCCTCTTTGAACAATCCGCAGCAGACCCCCACACCGTGACAGGGGGAAGTATTTCATCAGCGCGCAGGAGCCGGGGTGCAGCAGGTGCAGGGGGAGGGTTTAGCATGTAGCACCTCGGGGGCTGAGGAGTGAGGGTGGGGGTTGGGGGAGCAAGAGCAGAGCGGGTTAGCAGCTGGGGTAGGGGAGGAGTGGGAGGGTCTCTCTCTCTCTCTCTCTCTCTCTCTCTCTCTCTCTCTCTCATCTCTCTGATTACCACATGCCTCTATCAGAACCCCCCTTACCATCAAACACATAGCCACTCACACACTCTCCTGATCCCCAGATTGCGTCCCCCTGTGTAAGCATGTTCTGGTTAATAGAGCACGTTGCGACCACATGGGGCCATGTGCGTGTTTGTGTGTGTGTGTGTGTGTGTGTGTGTGTGTGTGTGTGTGTGTGTGTGTGTGTGTGTGTGTCTGTGTTGGGGATTTGGGGGTCTGTGTGTGTTAGGGATAGGTACCCAGATGCATTCTTGCTTGTGGGCAAATCTGGGGGTGTTTGACAGAGGTTGCAGGGGTCTCAAGTAAACAGGTGGACCCCCACCCTACCCCCGGGACCCAGACTCATCCACTCTCCTCATTAAAATCACTGAGGGGAAACCACCCACAAGTACCCCATACTTTCACCCCCCCACTACACACACACACACACACACACACACACCCTCCAGAAGGGTCCCCTCCTCCACTGTGTAGCCTAAAGCACCCACCCAGCTGTGCCAAGAATCAACAGGATTAGTGAGATGAATAGAATACTTCCCCAATCCCAGCAGTCAGTTAATAAAGCCCTTCGCTAGAGTCCTGCCCTGTGTATTTGTTTCTACATCCCCTCAATAGACCCTAAGTAGGTCCCTACTGAGCCTCCTAAACCCTTTCTCATAGGCCTCCGTCTTTGCCTTCTTTCCTCCCAGGCTGTGTCCTCGCCTTGGGCAGACCTATGCCCCTGTGTTTGTTGCATTCCCCTAGAAAAAGAGACTAGAGTCTATCTCTAAAAGTGCTTGTGAACCCCCCTTCTGTCCGAGCGGTTAACATCTACAGACCCCCCTTGAAGCGTATTCTCTTAGCTAGCTGGCCGGACTCGCTAACCCCCTGCTGGCTGGGTTGTGTTTCAGCTGCCTGCTGGTTCCTCGAGGCCAGCCACTCGGGTCCAGCCTCATTCCCCCTCCCCAGGCTGTTATTAGTGGGCAGGGACAGCTGACATTTCCCCGTGAAGGCCCCCGGAGATGGAACTCCCCCATATTGATCTGTGATGTTAAGTCAATGGTCAGAGGTCCGGTCAATTACTGGCTGAATGTAAACCAGAGTGATTATTATAGGACTTTACCCTGCAGCAGCTGCACATGTGTTACTTAGGACTACAGCAACAACTGGATCAAATCAATCAGATACTCTAGTTTTTGTATATTTTTGGATATATTTATTTTACATATTGTAAGATTATTCAGTGTAGACAGCTTTGTATATTTCAGCAGCAGCTGGGTTTGCATAATTAAATAAATCAGTTGTCTCAACTTTATGTATTTTTTGTATTTCAATATCTGTTTTTAAATACCTTGAAATTATATTATGGTAACACTTTAGATTAGGGTACACATATTCTCCATTAACTAGCAGCTTATTAACATGCAAATTAGTAACATGGTAGTCATTTGTTCGTCATTACAAATCACTTATTAATACCTTATTCTACATGCCCTTATTATACCCATAATAGACTGTTAACTAAGAATTTAATTACTATTTACTGTTTATTCATAGTTAGTAAGTTAGTTGTTATATATGAATTATGACCTTAATATGCCTTGGTTAGTATGGGGCTTATAAGGCAGAAGTACATCAGCAACATTTATTCTCCTTCAGTAATATTCATCGGAATAAACCCAAAACTACAAGTACCTAATAAATCCTGATTACGTCTTTTTGATCAAGAATAACTGTTCCTGTTGTACTACAACCTTACAAGCCCCTTACTGAGCAAAGGATATTGAGATCAAAATTAATATGCAGCAACTATCTTACTTCCTATGAATAAACAGTAATTAGGAGTTTATATTGGAGAAGTCCAGTTACTGATCTACTATTGGTAGAATAAGATCATGCAGAATAAAGGCATTAATAAGTGACTTGTAATGACTAACATATGGCTAGTATGTTATCAATTTGCTGGTTAATAAGCTGTCTTACGAATATTAAATATACAGTGTGAAATGTGTATTTCTGTGCCTATTTGATGTAGCAGTCATGTGGGACATTTGAGAACTGATTAATCACATATAGAACTGGTGATATGGTGACTTATGGTCATTACTTAGTGTTTCGTGTCAGTCTTCCCTTTGCCACCCAGGTCAATGCCAAAGTGTTTGTGTGTGCCTGGATCCAAGCAGGCCCATGGCCCAATGTGTGAACTCATGCCAAACAAACAAACACCAAATAAACTAAGTAAGAAAAGGCATATGTCCTCCTCCGTCTCATTGTGACTGAAGCATCTCATTAAAAAGCACACTCGGCATTAATATTCAGCAGCACATTTTCCACTTCATGGTGTAGGTTTATTGAGCCTCGCTCCCTTGGGAGTGGACAGGCATCTCCAAAAACATCTGTTCTCAGATCAGTGGAGCCTTACCTTTGTCTCTCTCCGAGCTCAGCTCTCGGCTGTTTCTGGCTAACTCCGTCCACATACCTATTTTCCTGGTATCCCTTAACAGATGGGAGGGGGATTATATGGCTCGGCAGCACGCTGGTTCATTTCATAGCATGCGCCCTCACTATCTCGCTTGTACTCTTCTGTGAGTGATCTTGCGTGTCCGAGAGTTTCAGCCGAAGGTAGCCACGGATGGAAGGAGCCGACGAATGTCACGGGGGCGGATTAGCGGAATAATGAACACCGTGACCGGCCGTAAAGAGCCTGTCTTCTGTCCTTGCCCTTTCCTCTCCGGGCTGCTCACGTATTCATGATCTAACGGCCGTGGTCTGTTTGGCGGTCCTGCGGGGCTTTTTTCGAAAACACCCTAGTCTGTGGAGGGGATTGGGGGTCTTGAGAGGAGACCTGGAGGTGACTGGGATCACTGCCCTCTCCCTCAGGAGCAGCTGCCTTGTCTGGTGTGTCTGTGCGTGTGTGTGTGTACATATGTGTGCGTGTGTGTGCGCGCGCACGTGTGTGTGTGTGTATGTGTATATACTACATCCAAGACAGAAAAGGGGGGTGGGGGGATGAGAGAGAGAAGGTGGAGCAAAGTCTATTTGTAGGTGTTAAATCAACTCTAGAGAGTGCCTGAGCTGACAGGCTCAGACTTTTATAAAGTCTGTGAGTGTGAATTAAACTGTCTGAGATGACTTGACGCCTGTAAATGGAGAGGAAGGAGAGGGATAAGAGCAGGTCTGGAGGGTTCCCCCCCCCGCCTTTACACTCACTGGGCCTGTCTGTTGCTGCTGTCTGCCCTCAGAAGCGCCCGCTATCACCACTCTCTGCTTCCCCTTTAGCACACCTCTCCCAAATGCACTGAGAACCCCCATCTCCAGCTCTCTTTGTAACCTGTCTGTCTGCAGACATAAGTCACCTCCTCTTCCTCCTCCTCCTCCTCCTCCTCCTCCTCTTCCTCCTCTCCTGTGACCATCTTCCCCCATTGAGCCTTTGGCGCTGCAGGGCTTAATCTGACAGCGCTGTTTAACCGCGTTAGCTCGTTTTATCCCGGGTCACTGTGCCCTGAGGTATTACTTCAGGCAGGAGCTAAGACCCCGGGAGCTTACCCAAAGACTGGACTCTACAGATGTGCCTCTTAGGCTAATCCTGCCCAGCAGAGTCCTGAATATACCAGTTTTATCCAAGAGAGGGGCCGCAGACCTAGAGAGGGATGCTGTTTGCGTGTGTGTGTGTTTTGGAGAGGAGATTGTTTTGACAGACTTGTGTTTTGATTTGTGTGTTGTTGCAGGCACTGTGGATACATAAAGGCCAAGCAGGACCCGGAGGAGGAGAAGATGCAGTTCCAACATGGCCGAGGTACAGGATATCTCTTGGCACATCCACATTCATGTGTGCGCACACACACACACACCCACACACCCACCCACGCACACACCCACCCACACACACACACACACACACACACACACTTTCCCACTGCATGTACACACACACACACACACACACACACACACACACACACTCAGTACACTTTAAAGAGTGCTGGAAATGTCACAGGAGGTACTCAGACATAGGTAAAGATAGATAGTCACCTGCATAGACGCTAACTACAGTATATAGCGCCCCAAATCAAATGCATTACTCAGTAGTTCTTGAAGGCACCAGTGCAGATAAATGGCCACTTGAACCATGTTCAAATAGCCCACCTCAAGTATTTATGTCTGGCTGTCAGGAGTGAGCTGTCTGAGCTGCGTCGGGGAAGAAGACCACTTAGTAACATGTTTAGCAGTGTGACAAGAGTGGTGTGTGTGGTGTGTTTTTGCCCCTGCGAAGCTAGGCCCCGTATCAATTTGTCACGTTAAAGTGATCGGGGGGCGTGCGCGAGCTGAGGGCACTGGCTGTGTTTGCGGCAGTGTGACAAACGACGCCCGGCCGGCACTCAAGTTGCCTAATGTGTGTGTTGCTCTAATGGCTCCTCTCGCGCTTGCCAGACGCAGGAGCCTAATGAGGTTGAAAACGCGGTGGCAGCCTCCTTTGGGGAAATGGATGACAGCACTAATGAATGATGGAAACTACCCAAATTAAAAAAAAAAAATCATAACGTCAGCGGGGAAAGCAACTGAGGGGAAAAAAAGCCTCTCGGAACAGATGTTGAGTGGCTTCTTTTTTTTGCCAATGTGTGATTTTGTTTTTCTCTTTTGTTACCGCAGTCAACCTGCCAGGCAGTCGGACTTACATCCACCCTCACACATATGAAGACCCTAACCAAGCTATCCGAGATTTTGCCCAGGAGATTGAAGTATCCAACATCCGCATTGAAAGGGTGATTGGAGCAGGTAAGGAGTTTGGTTTTTATTATGCTTGTGTCCCCTTAAATCAGTTGGCATACTGCCAATATTAGTAAAGTAGCGTTAAACACATTATGAAATATACAAGACATTTGGGATAACTAAATCTATTCCTCAGACTTGTCTTTTGTTAGCCATTTTCTTGAAATTCTAGTCATCAAATTCAACAGCTGCGCCTGTAGGAAAGATCTTCACCAAAACACCAGTGTGGCACTGTGTGACTCAGGTCAAATGAATGTCGAATAAAGCATGAGATAGTGCTTCAGTTGGTGCCAAAAGCGAGATAGATTGGCCCACAGCATGAAAAGCCAAGTGCTTTCCCAGAAAGCCACAGTCCTGTAGGGCTTTAATCCTGACTTAATCTGTCACACCTGATGCCACTAATCAAAAAATCCTCAGGACTCGGATTAATTTTATCATTCTGTTAGTGTGCTTTTGTGTGTGTGTGTGTGTTTGTGTGTGTGTGTGTGTGTGAAAGAGAGCCGTATGCAAACACACTTGGGTAGCTGTGCATGTGTGTGTGTTTAGGTGAATGGTCTCGGCCTTGTTATGTGAAACTTCACCTGGTATATCTGGTGTGTATGTGTGATGTGTGTGTGCCTAACTGCTCCCTTTTGTGTTGTATTTATGCCTGTGTGTGTGTGTGTCTGCAGGAGAGTTTGGGGAGGTGTGTAGTGGGCGCTTGCGTCTACCCAGCAAGAGGGAGATCCATGTGGCCATTAAGAGTCTGAAGGCGGGCTACACAGAGCAGCAGAGACGGGACTTCCTGAGCGAGGCCAGCATCATGGGCCAGTTTGACCACCCCAACATCATACGCCTGGAGGGAGTGGTCACCAGATGTGAGTGGCCTCATACACACACACACACTCTCTCTCTCTCTCTCTCTCTCTCTCTCTCTCTCTCTCTCTCTCCTCCTCCTCCTCTTTTTCTCTTTTCTCTCTCTCTATCTCTCTCTCATTCTCTCTGTCTCTCTCTCACATACACCCACAATGCAGTTAAACAATTTACTTATGTAAAAAAATACGAAGGTGCAGCTGACCTTGTGAATTTATGCCTTACGGAGGAAAAGCCTTACAAATACTCTTAGAAAACACAGACACAGGTGCTCAACATATGAATACACACACATTCACACACACACACACACACACACACACTCATATATTCTATCACCGTAGCCTCTGTCATGTAAAAAAAAAAAACTATTTAGTCTCCCTCAGAGCCATATTTGACCTGACTGTGAGCTTTGCAAACATACTGCAGTGCAACCGCATACATATTAATGTGTGTAAATACATAACATGAACCAGAGGCGTAGCAACACACACACACACACACACACACACACACACACACACACACACACACACACACACACACACCTAGTTTACCCCTCACCTTGTAAAGACAATAGAATTTGTTATCACCCACTGGCTAAAGATCTTCTCTTGGCCGTTTCGAGGGACAGCCACTCGATGTGGCAGTACGGGACCACTGAAGCGGCTTTTTTAGCGGTCGTGAGGGCGAAGGAAGAAAAAGGGGCTAATGGTGTCAGTCCCCCTTCATTTTTTTCATCAGGAAGCTATTTGCATCACAATGCAGGTAGGGAGGGGAGGGGAGGGGAGGGGAGGGGAGCGGAGCAGCGGCGAGTGTGTTTGTGCTCCCAGCAGCTGTCTGTCACGACGCCGGGCTCCGTCATTAACACCCCCCATTCATCTTAGCCTCTTAGTGGGCTGATGAGAGCACTAGCACAATGGCCATAATGGAGGCAGTTGTAGCATACACCACCATGCATACACACACACACGCACACACACACACACACACACACACACACACAGGTAGACACACAAAGACATATATGCACACCATAAGGGTAGATTACACTGTACACACACACACACACGCAAGTGCCCACAAACACACTGCACTAATGGTGTAGACACACAGGCTTGCGCATTTAGCCATGATAAGATGGCAAAGGTGTGGTGAACATATGGTATTCTTGGTCATTATGGGTAGCCTAATGGCAGGAACAGTTAATTAAATAATTGACTATGTCTTTTAATGGAACGCGCACGCACACACACACACACACACATACACACACACACACACACACACACAAGCAATCAACAACTACATGTAACACCCACTGGCAGACCAATTGTGTATCCAAAGTAAGGTCATACATATTTATGTAAGGTTCATACATTTTAATAACAACCAAAAAAAAAACACCTAATTGGCCATGGTTCTTTTTAAAAGGTCCATGAATATTCATTTCCACGCATTTTAACAAAGATTAATCCCCTTCAACGTTTCCTCAACACTTCCTTTCCCCTAATGCAAAATGCAAATAGCGTGAGCCTTTCTGTGTGATTCTGTCCATCCACTTAAGATTAATGTTACCTCACAGGAGTGTTTGTCTTTTCCCCTGCCCCTCAGAAGCAGGAGAGGTGGTCTGCTGTGTGCCCATGGGTGCGATAATGAATCTCATTCATTCAGCAAACATTAAGGTTAACAGAGTTCATTCATCGAGTCCCAGAATCCCTCAGCAGCTAGAAGACGCGACTACAGAGAGAATTAACAAATAGTGTTATCAGCACTTGGCCTGTATTGCTGTGGCTTACATAACACACTTGCCAGCAGTTGGTGTGAGTACTGAAGTTCTTTGCTAATTAGCTCTTTACATTAGTAGCAACTCAGAAATGTGTGTAGTTTACTTCAGTGGCACCCTGTCGTCACCATAACCTTTACTGAAATTTGACCAGCAGACCAGATTGATACAGAGTCCACACCAAATACACAAAGGTACTGAAGCAATAACAGAGAACCAAATAAATGTGAATACTGGAATAATACCATTGAACCTATGTTCTCTCTCTCTCTCTCTCTCTCTATCTCTCTCTGTGTGTGTGTGTGTGTGTGTGTCTGATCTATGGTGTTAGATGTACATAGTGACATACTAGTGTAGCTACACAGTGTGCAGCAAGGCTACTGGGGCGGTGGTAGCGCAGTGGTTAAGGAACCTGGCTAGTGTGCAAATAGCCTGAAAAGTTGTAGGTTCAAATCCCAGCTGCCACTGCTGTGCCCTCGAGCAAGGCACTTAACCCTAAGTTGCTCTAGGGGAGACTGGCCCTGAACAATTGATAGTTGACAAAAATTGTAAGTCGCTTTGGATAAAAGCGTCTGCTAAATGCATAAACATAAACATAAACATACTCAGTGTACTCATTCATGTTCCTTCATATTATGTATTCATTCCTCAGCTAAATTGCTTGTATACTGGGGAGGAATGAAAGCCATGCGAACAAATTCATTGATAGCACTGACGTCGCTGTTGCTTAAGTAGTAGTAACAAAGAGCCTTACAGACTGAGAGGCGATAACACATTCATCACTCATAGCACATTGATACAGTTAACACACTGAAAAGTGCTGGAGACCTCTCTATCAAGGTCAGAAGTGCTCTAGATCCAAGCTTTTCCTTCAGGGTGTGCAATCTGAGAGGCATACACACAAACAGACAATAGAGAGGCTGAAATAATAGTTCTACCAAATCTTTAAAATATTGTGTGTGTGTAGTTTGTATTCATGTTTACGTTTGTGACCATGCATATGTGTGTTTGAGTAGGGCTGGTTGATTATGGAAAACAAATTATATTAATTTGATTGATATTGAAATCCCTGTCGTTTAACACTATTATTCATTAACTTTAAAACATTTCATTTATTCAACTTTAACAGAGAATTGCCTTAGACTTCCTCATCGTTTCCCCACACATTTCCCCTCACATTCGTGTGTGCACATGCCATTCTACATCCCTGACATAAGATACTAAAATACGTACTCAACATTTGCAGGTTCACTATGGGCCTCAGTGGGCTGGCAAATAGACTATTCTGTAAAACAACTTATAATGAAAGTTATATATATTAAGGTTCAGGTTAAGCTTTGTGCTTGTGATGGAAGGATTGCTGGTTCAATCCCCGACCAGTGGACCATCGCTGAAATGCCCTTGAGCAAGGCACCTAACCCCTCACTGCTCCCCGGGCGCCAGCCAACTGCTCCAGGTTAGTGATTGGGTTAAATGCAGAGTATAGAGATTAAAGAGTATAGATTCTTATTATTGTAGTCTAGGCCCTGCAAAAGGAAATGGGAAAAAGTAATTGTAATCACAACAGCCCAGTGTTCCAGTATTGGTGCTTGTTGCACCACCCAACAACACCCCCCCCCCCAAAAAAAAATAAAAGAAAAGAAAGAAAAGAAAAGTGGTCACTATTGGTTTCTGTCTGTTTGCTCCCATGTGTTCCACTTCTCTGTCTATTTTATGTCAGTGTCTTTAGTGATGCCATGTATCTTTATCTGTGTGTGTGTGTGTGTGTGTGTGTCTGATATGATGATATAATGGCAGGGATAATAACCCATCCATGAGAGTAATTTCACAGCTCACAGCTCTGGCGTGTGGCATACAGCAGGCTGAGGTGAGAGGTCACTGACTGCCTGACCCCTTGATACCCACCCAGCTGTCAATCAAACTCCAACAGACGATAGGCAAAATGTTTGTGTGTGTGTGTGTGTGTGTGTGTGTGTGGGGCGGGGGGTGGGGGGGGGGGGGGGGGTGGTGGTAGCGCGTGAGTGAATAACAGTGTAATTTTTTTCAGTAACCACCTCAGAAGTTTTAGATGCTAGTTACAGATGGAGCTTGAAATGTGTAAAGACACATGCATCCAATTTAATCATAGTTGAAATCACATTTGTTTGTGTGTGTGTGTATGTGTGTGTGTGTGTATGTGCGCATTTGCTGAGGGTTTCTCATGTGTGTAGCTGTTTCCATGTAGATTTTCTTTGTCTGTGTTCGAGTTGGTATGCTCGGATATTGCGCTAGCTGATTAAAATCAAATGTACACACATCCTCTTATGCACAGAACTCTGCCATCCTTTCCCCCACCACATCACACCCCTCCTGCACCCCCTGCACACCCCCACCCCCATCTCCCCCCAAAGCAAGCAGGAGGAAGCAGTATATCATTACGCTAAAAGGCAGAGGAGCGGACCGCTGATTGACTGCATTGTGATGCAAATTCTTTTTCTTTTATTTTTTTTTCTGGGCTCGGCCCCCCAGAATAGCACTTTATTCATCACACACACCCCTCCTATCACCCCCTCATCTTCCTGCCGAAAAAAAAAAAAAAAAAACACAAGTCTGCCGTCGCGCCCATTATCTTCCCATTGTGGGGCTAACTGTCGGATTAGCACGCTTATCTTCCCACTGATAACACTCATTCCCAGCCTCCGTCTGTTGATTTGGATTTGGGGTGATGCGTCTTAGTCCATAGCTCATCTTTTTTGTGTGATTTCTGGCAACCCCCCAATTTAATATGACAGCAGACAGGAGTGTGCTGGATGTCTTTGTGAACACCGAACAATAGAGGTAGCAAAGACCTGATGAGCGCACTTTTTTTTTTTTAAAAAAGAACTTCATCAAACGTGCTCACTCTGTCAGTCAAGGTCAAAAGAACTTTTGTGTGTGTGTGTGTGTGTGTGTGTGTGTGTGTGTGTGTGTGTGTGTGAGCAGACGCGAATGGGAGTATTGTGTGTTTGTCACATTCTATTGTTGCATTTTTGCCGGCCCCCAAGTTTATGATTGACCCATTGTATTGTGCCCGTTCTTTCCATTATGGAGCCCATTTTCCTCTGGCAAGATGTTGTTCCTCCATTCTTATGTTATACACATGTAACTACATGGTAATAGACAGTTCTATTAAGCAACCAGATTGAAATTTGGTGCTCATCAACAGAACAGGCTCGTAAAATCGGGGCACTGTAGGACAGTGTGATTGGCACTGCAGTTGCTGAGCTGACTCCCCTGCTGCTCTGAGGTCAGTGTCCATGACGCCGCAGGACAGCACGGCTCGCCTCCATCATCTCCCGCTGATCCTGGATTGCAACTTCTTCTCCACCTTCGAGCTGATAAGAAGGAGTGCAGAGATAATATCAGCCTTGATTAAAGGCAGTAGCGGCACTAGGGGCCCAAGTTCAGATTTAGACTCGTCAGTGGATGGCGGCCAAGCCCGGTCGGGTCACGAGGATTCACTTTAATCATTACGCTCACACACACACACACCCACACACACACACACACCCACACACACACAGATAAACTCACACAAACGCACATGCCCTGCGGCAGCAGAAGAAAGAAAGTAATTATTCTGCTCACCTTAGAGCGTCGGCCAGCTCGTTTGGGGAACATCAATCAGAGGCGATAACCTGCGGCAGCGGGTGAAGCACTCGTGACTCATCTTCATAATGAACTCATCACAGCGGCCCTACACACACAGTCTCTCTCTCTCTCTCTCTCATACACACAGAGGATTTATAAATGAGCATCTTGGTTAGGATTAATGAAATAGAAAAAAATGGCTGACCTTTGATGCATTCCGTTATGTTTCCTGAGTGTTACAGATGTGGATCTCTCTGTGTGTGTGTGTGTGTGTGTGTGTGTTTATGTGTGTGTTGTGTAATGTAGACCTTACTTTGACTAAATGAAATGACACAGTAAGTTTGACCTATGAAATATTTATGTGTGATGTATTGTATATACACGTATATGTATTGCACTTGGTAGTGTAGGTGTGTGTAGGGCCACTTTCCTGCACATTGGCTAAGCTTTGTTATAGACTTTTCATAGTGTGTGGGGGTGTGTATTTGTGTGTGCAAACATTTCACATCTGTTCATATCTTTGAGAAGTTAGACAGCTCTTTTGGTGGGTCAAATAACACATGTGCCTCCACGTTTGAGCCTTTTTTAGCATTGTCCTTCCATTCATCCTTTTATGCTTTGACACAAACACACACAGTGACACTCTCTCTCTCTCACACACACACTCACACACTCACACACACACACACACACACACACAGAAAGCCATCAGGCAGGAGTGTGTTGGTGTGTTGCGGTAGGAAGGTTGCTGTCAGAGCGATTTGTCCCGCATGGTTTGCTTTAACACACACACACACACTCACACCGCCAGGCCTGCCTCTCTCCGACCCTGCCACGGTTGCCATGGGACTGACTGTCCAAAGGCCATGACGAACACAGACATGATATGCCCAGAGTGACAGCACGGAGAGCCTATAAACATAAACACACACACGCACACACACACACACACACACCCATACATTGCAGTAGAGTGCCAGATTAGCACGGGATGTAGATGTTTGAACTAGAGTGAACCAGAGCCTTGTACACTAAGTGAATGCGACAGCAGTGAGCAAGCGCTACCCTTGTGATGGCTTTACATTTCCACATACAATCAAAGCACATTAGTACCTAGACAGTCTGATTAGAGGCCTGATAGGCTTTCCTTAACCTGTCGCTGTTTTGGCAAGACCTTAGTTTGACCCTTTCCCCTTTTCCCAAAGCATCGTCGAGGTGACAGCCCTTTAGAGCACGTCTTGTGCTTCGCTTCGCTTGTCTCCAGCTGAAGGGGCGTTGACGTCCTTGTCCTCCTGCCACATCTGCCCCCCCCTCCCCGCCCCTAGAGGGGAGAGTGTCGTGACTGGGGTCACGTCCTGAGAGAGTCAGGGGGGTCAGTAGCTGGGCTGACAGGAGGGCAGCCAAGAGTGGAGCTCAGGGGCTGACAAGGAGAGGAGAGAGAGAAAAAGAGAGAGAGAGAGAGTGAGAGTGAGAATCATCAAGAGTGTCAGAGTGTGAGGAAGAAGGTATAAGGGAAAGAGAATCATCAAAGCCTGAGAAATGGAGAGGCTGAGAGAAAGAGAGGAGTGAAAGAAAGAGAGAGAGTCAAAAGTATGCAATTAGGAGACCACAAGATGAAATGAGAGAACCACAAAACCTGAATGAGAAATTAGAGGAGAGAGACAGAGAGAGAAAGAAAGAGAGAGAGACGGCAGGAAGATACGCCCACATCAGTGACAGATGATAATCAGGCTAGATTAACGTTGGCAGCCTCTGCTGTAGCTGTGTGTGTGTTTAAGGGGAAGCCGTGAGGGGCTGGTTGGTGGAGGTGGGTGTGATGGTGGTGGTGGTGGTGCTGGAGAGTAGGCATGATTGACAGCCTGTTATTTCGCCTGGGCTTCCAGAGAGAGGACAGGGGTGGGGGGTGTGTTTTAATCACTTTTTCGAAACGCAGGTGTGAAGATTTGGCTTCCTTCCCCCTACCTTTTCTGTGTGTGTGGATGTGTGGTGTGTGTGTGTGCGTGTGTCGTGTGTGTGCATGTGTGGTGTGTGTGTGCATGTGGTGTGTCTGTGTGTGTGTGTGTGTGTGTGCATGTGGTGTGTCTGTGTGTGTGTGTGTGTATGTGTGCGTGGTGTGTGTATGTGTGTGTGTGCATGGTGTGTGTGTGTCAGTGGATGAGGAACTTTCATAATCATACGTTTGCATATTATGTATATATGCATGCATATGTATCTGACACTGTGTTTGGAAAAAAAGACTACAAAAACCAGACTGCATTTGGAGGAGCTGCAGTAGAAAAATGCCAAGACAAGGCAATTACTGTTCAGCCTCTGCAACAGCAGGTGGATTCTCCAAATGAGAGTGGGCAGCGTGGTTGGTTTGTGCCCTCACTCTATCTATTTATCAGTGTGCCCTGATGAATTATGAATCACATGCTTACTGTGCAGTAGTGTTGCAGCATACGCTAGGTGCACCATGGGGTGACCTCTTTAGGAGTGCTTTGGGCCTTAGCTTGGATATTTGTCTTACCTTTAGATCTAAATAGTATTAAATTATTAAATTAAATTAAAGTATTAAATATGAGTGGTGGGGGTGATGGTGTGTTGAGGGGGAACCGAAGGAAGCATGAGGGAGGGGCGTGTGTTTATGTGTGTGTGGGTGTGTGTGCGTGCATCCGTGCGTGTGTGTGTGCAGTAGTAATAGTGTGTTGAGCACACTGTAATGAGGTGAGCACTTTCTCCCATTAGTGTTTTTTTTTTCTTTCGTTTTTTTTTGTCACCTTCCTCCCCCTCTCTCCTCCCCTCCTCTCTGCAGTGGTATTCACCTCTGAGAGCACCCCCAGGACCCCCACCTATTTATTTCATTTGCCATCCCTCTCTTTCCCCTCTTTTTTACACACTTTTTTTGACCTCTCTCTCTCTCTCCTCTCTCTCTCTCTCTCTCTCTCTTTTGCTCTTTCCATCTCCAGCACTGTCCTTTTATTCACAAAACCTGTTCTCTCAGTCCCTCTCTTCTACCCCCACACCCCTGCCCTTCCCTGCCCAGCCGTTCCAGTTCTCTCTTTCCCTACCTCCCCCCGTTCCTCTCCATCTCTCTCTCTTTCTCTCTCTGTTGCACTCCTGTAGGAGCTCATTACCATGCATGGTATTTCTGGCTGGAGATATTCTCTGTGGACAGCTCGCTCTAATTATCCTGCTGACGGTTATTGAGAGCTTTGATTAGGGGGCTGTCAGTATGACTAACAGGCGGCAGGTACAGGGGGAAAGGAAGGGGACAGGGACAGGCAGGAGGGGCAGGATGATGCTTGATGGAGGGGACACAGGGTTGGGGAGGAGGGGGTCCTCTCTCACTCTCTTGGTCTTTCTTGCCCTCTTTGTTGACTCAGAAATTCATTAAATATAAAACAGAGAGGCAGCTTTTATCGTACTGTATATTCCTCTTTTTTTTCTCTTTCTCTCTCTCTCTTTCTCTCTCTCGTTTTGCTGTGCCAAGAGGAAACTGATTGTAAAAGCTGTTTTTTCTTCTCCCTTCCACTCTCCTTCACATCTTATTTTCTCTGCCTATCCTCCCTCTCTCTGTCTCTCTCTCCCTCTCTCTCTCTTTCTCACTCCCCCGCCTTCCCCGTCATTCTTTTCTCCCACTGTAGGTAAGCCAGTAATGATCATAACAGAGTATATGGAGAACGGCTCGTTGGATACCTTTCTAAAGGTGAGTTGAACCCAGCTGTATGAAACAAAACCTTCATCTCCTCGGAAAAATCTGACTCTTTGGTTTCAATGAAATTTTCAAACTCGCGCGCACACACACACACACACACTCACACACACACACAGTTTTATTGCTTCCTCCCAGTTTCATGTCCCAGCTCAATCTGGCACAGGAAACATTGGAGTGAAGGAGAAATGGCGTGAGAAATAAGACAGGATAAAAAGAAGGATAGATGACAAGAAGATGATCTCGTCTGAAAGTTTGCCTTTCCGGGCAGAGGGCCATAATGAAACATCATAAATATTTCCCATAGCTCACATGAAAAGCCAGGGGGATGGCGGAAGCTGTGCGGTGCACAGAAATGGCCCTGAAAAAGAGGAGACTTGTTTAATCAGCAGGCTCTTGATTTAAGGATCACTCCCAGGCTGGTAGAAAGAGCTTATCTATTCACAGTGACTTCTAAGAGGGGAGGAACTGTAGATTTCGTGTAGCGAGTTCAACACTTTGATCCACATTTTGCCCCATTAATAATTAGTGTGACTACTGCAGCACAGATAATGGAAAACAAAACATCTGTGATCAGTTTGTTAATTTGCAATGCTGTTTGTTCAGAGATGAGTTCTCTAATGTTGTACGTAGTTTGTTTACAGATAATCACAGATCACATCACTTGAACATGTGAAGCCAGACACTAATTGTATTTAGTGGTTTTAGAAGGTCTAGTTCTGCAACAATAGGTCTAGATGCATGTGTGTAAGAGATGCATGTGTGTAAAGTGACCTTCCTCTGGTGTGGTGGGGCTCTCTCACAGAAACACGATGGCCAGTTCACCGTCCTCCAGCTCCTGGGCATGCTGAGGGGCATTGCGGCAGGCATGCAGTACCTATCCGAGATGAACTACGTGCATCGTGACCTGGCTGCCCGCAACATCCTGGTTAACAACAACCTAGTGTGCAAAGTGTCTGATTTTGGCCTGTCGCGGGTCCTGGAAGATGACCCAGATGCGGCCTACACAACCCGGGTGAGTGATCTTGCCCTACCTGGCAGTGTTTTTACATCCTATAATCCCACTGAGAGCCATTGGGTGTCATGACAGGGCACAGTTAAAGCACTGTTTCTTATTCATTTCAAGCTGAATCCACACATATATAATCTCATTCAGAGATTGGTCTCGCACTCTCTCTTACCTCTCTCTCTCGTCACGTCTTTCTCAGCATTCCTTCAAAAGAGCAGAGTGGTTTTGTTGGTCATAAGATCAGTCCTGAGGCTTTTCACATCTACATTTTCAGCTTGAATGTACTGATAGGGAAAAGGTGTCACACCTACAACCCTTGTCTTTAATGAAAAGTGTCTAAGGATGTTACTAGCTCATAAATGATGTCTTTTATGTAATGTCTTAGATGTGCTCTATACTGAGACCTCAGAAAGGCCTAATGCAGTCTAGGTTTTCTGCAACAACTGGTAAGAATGCCTGGTGAATGTTGATGTCACTGACCTTGGACAATAAATGACAGCCCACAACCCACCAGTACTGTGAGTTGCTTAGACACAGAGCTGTGTGTGTGTGTGTGTCATCGCCCTCAAAAGAGAAGTTAACTCTTTTCTCACCTTCAGTTGGCAAGGGTTGAGTATGTGCAAAAGAGGCATTGTGTGTGTGTGTGTGTGTGTGTGTGTGTGTGTGTGTGTGTGTGTGTGAAGTGTAAAAGAGAGAGAGCTTTAGTTTTAATCTTCAGTGCTCTGGAAATCTAATTGTAGTGGCTAGATGTGTAGGCTGTGTCTTAGACTTCAGTGCTAACTCTGTGAACAAGAGGGAGATACATTCTGGGATACTGGTGAGGAGGGGGGGGGGGGAGAGAGAGAGAAGAAGGGAGAATAGGACCTGGACCCGATTGCAATCATCAGCTGAGTGGAGGCCCCCACGAGCACAGTCATTATCTCAACATGGGCCCATGTAGCCTCCGGTGCTGATCAAATTCAGCACACCCCTCCCTCCCACATTGTCCCTGGGTTGGTGGGTGGAGTGGACCTGGTGGTGGTCTGTGGATGGAATTACATCCTTCCCCGCTTCCCCGTCACCCCCACCCCCCACCATCACTCCAGTCCACCCCAGCGGTGTGCAGTCTTTGTGGGGGGGCTCAGAGGATGGAAGAGGTGGGGATCGGAGAGGAAGAGGGCCAATAGTACAAAAAAAAAAACTGCCTCTGCAAGAAAGTGGCTCTCAGCAGGATTCACTTGGCTTCTCATCATCCTCCAATGTGGAATTGATTCACCACACAGGTGGGATAGCAGAGAGAGAGAGAGGGAAAGAGAGAGAGAGAGAGAGGGAAGATAAATAATTCTCATATCCTGTTATACAAAACTGTTTACATTCTGACAGCAGAATTGCCCCTTACGTATGTATTTAAAATAGATTTGGGTCTGGGTCTCCCAATTCTATCTTCACCCTGTTGGAGAATTTGTGTTTTTCTCAAAAGCTTGCTCTGTCCAGGCCTCTCCCATGATAACCTCCTTTAAGATGGCAGCTCTCTCCCCTGTCAACAACTAAGTCAGCTACCTGTCACTTGTTGGCTCATGTGCATTTCACCTGTTGACAGGTTAAGCCATGTTCCGTCGTAAGAAATCCCTTTGCCGCTGACTAGAATAGAGATGTGGAAGTAGGCTGGAATTGAATTGGAGTGTAAGATTCTCCATTGTGTTTACAGGGGGGGAAGATACCCATCCGCTGGACTGCACCCGAGGCCATTGCCTACAGGAAGTTCACTTCAGCCAGTGACGTTTGGAGCTACGGCATCGTCATGTGGGAGGTCATCTCATACGGAGAACGACCATACTGGGAAATGTCCAACCAAGATGTGAGTACACTCACTCATACATACACACACACAGACACTCATGCAACCACAATCAAATACGTCTTACGTACCAGCTTTACAGGCATTCAACAACCTATAGTCTCAATGAGTTTCCGAACAGAGATGTTCTGATTTATACCTGGGTGCACACACTACAGCCAGACACAAAAGACAAACACAATGCCGTAGCATAGATGCCTCTATCATCAAGCACAGATGTCAGGCCTTGCTTGATATAGTACCGTGGTTCAGCCAAATTTCAGAACATGAGTTAGATTCCTGTGAACTCTGAGTGGCACTCAGTGTCTGTAAGCAAAGCAAATGGAAACCAAATGGACACACTGGCTCTGATCTGTGGCAGCTCATCCATAAGAAACTCACAGCAAGACCGCAAGCGTTCCTTATATGTCTTCTCATATGTAGGTGATATTGTTTCTCTCTCTCTCTCTCTCTCCCTCTCTCTCCCTCATTCTGTCTCTCACTTCCTCTCTTCTCTCTTATTCTGTCGTTCCCTTGAAGCGCACACGTGCACACTCCCAGCATACTGTATATTGATTGCACTAGCAGAACTCAGCATGTCCTCCTTTCTCACGTTTGATTGAAACCTCATGCCATAAGCTGATCCAATTTTTCTTTTTTATTTTGACTATGAAAAAAACACTGCTCTGGCAACACACATGTAGATACACACACACACACACACACACATTTGCACACACACACACATTTGCACACACACATACATTTATGTCAGTAATAGAGCTGTCCTGTTGAAGTACTTCTGTGTGTGTGTGTGTGTCTGTGTGTCTCACAATGCTTCTCCGTCACTTCGCACAAAGGTAAAAAGATTAGACGCATCTGGAGATGGTGAATGCTTCCAGACTTCTATCCACAGAAAGGCTTTCATTCCTTCCCTTTCTTCTTCTTCTTCTTCATCTCCTTCTTCTTCTTCGTCTTCTTCTTCCTGCCCCTGCCTTCTCTCATTCTCTTCTCTCTCTCTTTCTCTCTCTCTCTCTCTCTCTGTTTTGGATTTGAAGCCTGTGGTGGCCAGATCCTGGATGATTTCTTTCCACATCTGAAGCTCAGCTCATTTATTTATTTGCACCCTGGGAGGCCTCCTCTGCCAGGATCCTTTTTTTTATTTCCTCTCCATCAGTCTTGGCTAAAGGGAAGAGATTTGCTGGGATGATGTTGGATGGCGGACCGTTCCCATCTCAGCAGGGACAGAGAGCCATAGCACACCGGAGAGGAGGCGCCATTTTACTTATTTAATCACCGTGGGTTTAGAAACACCCCAGTTACATCTCCAAATAAGCCCTCTACACGCACACACACACACACATACACGCACACACACACACACACACACACACACACACACACACCTCACTTCCATACTTTATAGACATCTCTGGTAGAATGGCCCTGCTAGGCACTGGTTGGGATAATTTGAACATTTGCATCCGGTACACTAATGGCCGTGTCAGCTGCCAGCCGGCTGAAATGAAACACTGCTCCTTTGGGCTGAAGCATCAGCGGTCTGATAGTGAAGACCACTTTGAAGTCACTTTTTTCCCGTCTTTTTCATTCTCAACTAAATGTTTTCCTCTGAAACTTAAGTCTGCAAAGAAAAATAAACAATGCCCCAGTGCCCCAGTGAAATCCCTTAAAATTATAGTGTTCTGCTATAGGAAAACCTTGCAGTCTGTTGCATAATGAAATGTGATGAAATTCTGTGAACCACCTTAACTTGTTAGACTATTGAATGTTTGCTGTCTTCAAATGTTTGAGGTTTGTGGTGGTTGTTTGAAGTATCAGCAGCAGCGGCTGCAACTAGTCTCCAGAGAAGACTTGCACACTGTAAAAAAAACTATATTTAATGCTTACTTCACTGTAAAAAAATGAAAAAGTCCAGTTTACTTGAAATTGGTGTAAAATGTTGCTTTAAATTGATTAAGTACACATACCTGGTCTCTCTCAAGTACAGCTTACTTGAAATTGGTGGAATTGGTGGAAACTTGTTGCTTCAGTTGTTACATGTTAAAAGTTGTGTTTATTTATTGGTTTCCACCAATTTTTAAGTGAATTTTACTTGTGCTACAGTGTAGCATAACTTGAAAGAGGCTTGTTACGTTTACTCAGAGACTAGTTTTGTTTACTTAAGTCGTTTGAGGCAATGTGTTTCCACCAATTTTTCAAGTGAGCTTTGCTTTTTCTGTTTCACAGTGCAGCTTGTGCCTATACCCTGATAACAGCCATTGCTCTGCCCCCCTGCAGGTGATCAAGGCCATAGACGAGGGATACAGGCTGCCAGCGCCCATGGACTGCCCTGTGGTGATGCATCAGCTAATGCTGGACTGCTGGGAGAAGAACCGCAGCGAGCGGCCCAAGTTCGGCCAGATCGTGGCCACCCTGGATCGCCTGATTCGCAGCCCCAGCTGCCTGAAGCCCCTGGCCAACAGTGCCCACTGGTGAGTAGGGGATAAGCTTACAGTATTCACTCAGGGTAGGGCTACTCACACCAGCAATGATAACCACTGTTACTACGCTTACTATAGGAAAGTGTGTCTTCATGTCTTCATGATGTTTATGCATGCATATTCATGTACAACGTACAAAGTTGTTTTTGCTCGTTGATTATCTTTCCTTCTGTGAATAACCAGTTATTCTTCTGTACTTGCATACTCCCTCTCAGCATACTCAACTCTTTGGAGCCAACCTTTGTACCATCCACATAAACACAATGGAATTCAATGCTTTATCAGTCTCACATGTTTACATTGCATGTTTATGTACTAGTAGCTGAGTGGTCACATATTCAGGTGCACTGACTCTTTCTGTAACTCCTCCTAGCGTAGCATAGTGTAGCAGGCCGTCATGTACAGCTTAGCTTCACACCCACTCTGTTCCTCTGGAAAAAATGAACCCAAATTCTGAGCTCAACTGAACTGGTGTCTGTGCTGCCTGCTCCACTCCTCACTCTCTTTAACTCCCCCACCCCCTTTCCACCACTTCCTCCCCAGTTCAGAAACCCCCAAATCACAACGCACTCACACATTCACATACACATACACATACGTACATACACACACACATACACATACATGCACACACACACACACACACACACACATACACGCACACAAGCCCCTCCCTCATGCTTCCTCCGGTTCCCCCTCCATGTTCTTCTCCATTCTGCTACCAATGTACCACTGAACCCTTCTGTTCTTGCTCTTGCTTACGTGCTGACCCTCAGGCAGGCAGGCACGCGTTTGACACTCTCCAAACCTTCTCCTGTAATACCAAACAAATGAAACTGCCTGCTTTGTCAGCTGGCTCGTAGACTGTTCTGAGTGCCTGGGCCAATAGAGAAACCAGTGAACCAAAAGAGAAAGAAAAAGAGCAGCACCAAGACATTCGGAGGCCATCTTGGCTCGGGTTGAGTCGAGACGCCTCGTGTTAGTGTTTTGAAGAGCGTGGTGAAGTCCTGCGGGCAAGAAACGCAGCGTTGAATCAGACACAAATTGAACGGCAGTACCGGGGAGAGGGGGGTGGGAGTTCGGAGAGCGTTGGGGGGGGGGGTGTGATGGTGTTGAGTCACACAGTAGAAACAGATTGGCTCCAGACAGCAATCTGATTGGACTCCCCGCTAACCTCAACCTAAGCTGTCACCCACGTCTGTTTCCCCTCTCTGTGTAGTGCTTTTAAGTGCACTGTGTGTGTGTGAGAGAGAAAGAGAGAGAGTGGGTGGTGGATAGTGAGAGAAATCTCATCGCTTGTCTTTCCCTGTACTTTCCACAGAGTTGCTACTCTTCTCCTCTTCAATAGGAAGCAGATGGTAATGGTGGCTCTTGTGTGTGTGTGTATGCGTGTGTGTGTATGTGTGTGTGTGTGTGGTCGATACTCCACCATAAAAAAGAAAAAAACTAGTCTGGTTTTACTTCACCATCATGCCAAAGCTTCCCTCACTAAGTCTAGACTTGTGTAAATTTAGAACATATAGAGAGTGTGCGTGTGTGTGTGTGTGTGTGTGTGTGTGTGTGTGTGTGTGTGTGTGTGTGAGTGAGTTTGTAAGTGTGTGTTTGCAAGTGAGAAGCTAGTAATGGTCTGTAATCAGGACTGTTGCCTGATCCAGGGGGCCGTGTGTCAGCCTCTTCCAGCACAGGCAGCTGATTATTCTTGACAAGCTCCTTCACCTCACGCCCTCTCTTTCTCTTTTCTCCTCTCTCCTTCACCAGCATCCCTCTCTCTTTGCCCCTCACCTCACGCCCTCTCTTTCTCTTTTCTCCTCTCTCCTTCACCAGCCTCCCTCTCTCTTTGCCCCTCTCTCTCTCTCTCTCTCTCTCTCTCTCTATCTCTATGTCTCTCACCCTCACTTTCCTTTTTCCCACCTATAACTCCTCTCTTCTCTCTGTCTCTGACTGTCTCTATCGCACTCTTTCTCTCTCTCTCTCTCTCTCTCTCTCTCTCTATTCCTCACTCTTTCTCTCCCTCCTTTGCTGCTGTCTCCTACCTGCAGCACAGATCAAGGCTGTCTCTTTGGCCCAGAGGAGGAAGCAGCCCTCTGATTGGCTAGCTGTAGGAACTCACTCTCCATGTGGTTTCTCCTCCATGAGCCAAAAAAAAAAAAAAAGAACGAGGGGAAAATCAATCTGGCCTCGTTTTGATTTCAAAGCAGAGAACTCCCAGCGCCTCTCCAGTCGTGCTGCGGCTCAGACAGGAGGATGGGGTGTTTTTCTTCTCCTGAAGAACTTTTTTTTTTTTTTTTGCTCAGCGCTGGTGGCACAGGCATCGCTGTGTCAGATTGTCACCGCAGTGGTCGCTCGCTCAGCCAACTCACAGACTATTTATTTTGCCCGTTATTGTTTTTTCCTTTTTTTTACATTTCTGAAGACAGGCCTCACCCTGTGGAAAAACACATCACAGATCGTGTGTCCGTTCCAGTCAGACAGAGGCTGAACAGCCCTATTGAGATCACAAGCAAAGAGAAATTATCCTACATTCCAGTAGTCCTGCCCTAATAATGTGACATTCTATATCCTGTAGATAAATGTTAGCATTGGAAATGAAATTGCATTCCAAGAACATAGCCAGTCCATTGACACTTGTGAATATAATGCAGATAAAATTGTATTTGGTATGAGGCCAAATGGACCCTGAGCTGATTCTGGACCTGTTGTGCGCCCACAGGGAGGACCCCCCATCCCCAGAGGCCGGCATCAGTACAGTGGAGGACTGGCTGGAGTCCATTAAGATGAGCCAATACAAGGAGCACTTCACCACTGCTGGTTACGTCACTCTGGACTCTGTGCTGTACGTCAGCGCCAGGTAACATTCTCCACGCTTCACCTCACACACCAATGCCTCTTGAATGCCACCTCTGGAATGCACTGGTCTCTGGTCTGTGGTTGGTTGATAAATCTGAAAGATGTTGTGTAATAGATTAATTCTGTGATTCATTTATGCATTCATTGATTACTAATTTGCTTGCTTAGCTTACTTGATTTTGTCTATTGAAACATAGAAACCAGAAAAGGCTGACAAATGCTATAGCAGGAGTTAGTACACTTTAAAAAATAATGCCCCTGTAAACTAAGAAAAATAAGTAACCTGGCTGCCTTAAATTTCTAAGTTAAGTCAACAGACTGAAACATTAGTTCATAAGTTACGTCAAATAAAGTCAACTGTCTTTATTTCATATAACTAATTATATAATGTTTCATTCCGTTGAGTTACTAATTTTTTAGTTTTTAGGGGCATTATTTTTTACAGTGTAAGAGCAAGTGCTTTGCATTCCTCCCATATGTACTTTACCTAAGCAAAGCACTTACCTGACAGAGAAAGACTCTTTATTGTAGAGCTCTCACACATGCAGTAGAGTCTAAAAGTCCTGCAGTCTACAGTTACAGTCTATGAATGTCATGCATAGCCAATCCATACTAGAGCATGGCATTCAAGTGTGTCCATAATAGCTAAGATGCTAATGGATATGAGAGCTTTGCCCTAAAGCCCTTCTTGCTGTCTCCCCTCTAGTGAGTTGGGCAAGTTGGGTGTGGCCCTGGCGGGCCACCAGAAAAAGATCCTCACCAGCATCCAGAGCCTGCAGTCCCAGCAAGAAGGGACCCACGTCCAGGTATAACACTCTGCTCCCAGCGTCCCTTCAGCCCCTTCCAGAGACACACGCAGAGACAGATGAGGGGCCTCTGGGTCTCTTGCCCCCCAGGGGGAGAGAGAGAGAGAGAGAGAGAGAGATGGGTGGGGGCCTCCAACAACAGAGTCCCTCAGTCTATTCACCCTGAGAAGTTATTATTAGCTTCTCCACAAGTGACCCCTGGAAGGAGGATTGTGTAACTGTGTGACAGAACATCATCATCTCTAGGACATACCGAAGGGTTGACCTTTTACATCTTGTGGATTTGGCAAATCCAGATTTCAAAAGACACACTAGAACACTTCTCTTTTTTTTCTTTGTTTCTTTTTGTTCGCTATATGAAGTGGAACACATGGACCAACGCACCTCAACCCGAGGTCAACACGGCACTTTGAAGCCCACTGAAGACTTTGTACAGAAAGAAGACCTTCCTATCGCTCAGAGGAGCAAGGTCACGTCTGCTGGTGGATTTTTAGACAGTTTTGACACTTTCGCCACAGATGGTCTTACGCTAAGCTAACACAAAGCTGTTGTTTTAAATGTGTTTTTTGGTTTGTTTGTTTACTAGTGTGTATTATAAGGTCAAATGGACCTAACCTGAGAAGATGTGCATAATTATTAAGGTTCACTCAGTGGACTTGTTCTGGTCCAAGTGATGTTATGACCAGAGCAGGTTGAGTATGTTGACCTGAGGACGCTATTATAGAGATCTGGGACAAGATGGTGTTGGCCTTAATAAATCCTCCTGAGACAGACTGGACAGTTGGTGGACTCTAAGACCTCTCTGGCCTTAGCTTGACCACCATATATAGACTTTAAATAGAAATATTCATTGGAGCTCAGTCAAATGGTCATAGATTGATTAGCACGGTATAGAGAACTGTGCAGGATGGCATTTGATGGCTCCCTGCCATTGTGTGTGTGTGTGTGTGTGCGCGCGCGCGCGCGTGTGTGTGTGTGTGCGCGAGAGCGTGTTTGAGGAGGGAGAGACCAGCACACTAATGTCAAGGAGGACGCCACCACAACTACTTCTGACTGTGCATCAGACACTCTTAGAGGAGGCAAATGATGCAAGCTCGGCAAACAAGGATGAGGGGACATTTTTTGCACACACTGACACCGATTGATATCACAGCCCACTTAGATCCTGTTTCTTTTTTTCTATGGAGTTCAGTGAAGAACCTTTCCTCTTCTGTGTGTTCTTTAAAAACTTCTCAAGCGGTGATATCTTTTTACTCCCCTACCTTTCCACCCATCTCCCTCTCCCTCTCTCTTTTTTGTCTTTCGCTACAGTTCTGTCAGCCGCTCCCTCCTGTCCTACAGATGTTGGTAACCCTCTGAAACAATCAGAGTTTGTGTTCATGTTTAGCGCCATGTTTAGCTTTGGTGAAAGCCGTACACAAAGCATTCAGACTTTAGCAGAAGCTGTATATGGTTCTGTGGTTGTTGCACATCCAGTATTTATGATAGTGTCATCCTGTCTTGCCGTAGTGCAGACTTGTTTGGTCGGTGGAGCTACACAGTATAGAATGTATATTTGTCTTGAACAGTGAGTTGTGTAGTGTAGCTTTCTGCTGGTACCCGAAAGAGCAACGGCGATGCCAATATTATTTCTCTCTCTGTCTCTTTTTCTCTCTTTCTCTCTGTCTCTCACTGTATTACTCTCTTTCTAGTAATCACTCTCTCTTACTCTCCTGTTTGCTCAGTTTTGTGTCAGCATTATTATAAGGGGGTTTTGAAAAAAAAAAAAAAAAAAGAAGAAGAAAAATACTAAGCTGTTAACGTAGTGGTGGTCGTGTATCGGTATCTCAGAGAAATTGGTTTCATCTGAATGGAAGCTCATTCGCCGTTCCATCTCAAAAGCACAGCTTTGTCTTTCCATAGCAATCTGCACCAGTGATGCTAGCAAGGAAGCACGCCATCCAACATTACCTCACGGAAAACGTAATGAAGATATTGTTTCTTCCCAGACGATAATGAAATACTGGAAATAAGATAGAGTCAACCATTTAATTCCAATTCTCCCACGGTTTAAGAATCATTCATTACTCTTCCAAACAGCCTTCATCATGGCTTTCTTCGTCTTCCATTATCTTTCTCATATAGTCGAAGACATTTAAAGCATTTTTGGGTTCACACAGGATATGATAGTCTTTCCGCGAGCATCGCTAAACCAGTGGGCCACACCACAATAAGCCATTTTCTGTATGCCATTACAAGCCATTGCAACAGACGTCAGAGTTGGTTATGAAATGAGAAAGATTGTACCTCAGTGTAAAGTTGTACAGTGTTGCTTCATGTATGAACTGGTTTTGTGCTAATATTTTATTATCAGTTTCATTTGCAAGAGCATAATTTCTCTCCCTGTTTTTTTTTTTTTCTTGGTTCGTACCGATTTTGACTTTATCTCTTGTCTGAAAGGCCTGTGGTGCGACGGAATGTAACATGGATGTAGTAGCTTTATAAGAGGAGGGCAAGTTCATTACCTCAGGATGCCTTTGCGGATGCGTTTGGAAATGGCCACACAAACACAGTTGATGTCCTCAGATCTTCCTGAGTCTGCATATGGAGGACACTTTGCCAATATATTTTATTTGCCACGGGTCAATTTATTTGAACCACTTTGCCCAATTAAGGCTCTGCAAAGTGTAGTCTGTCAGTCAGAATAAATATTTCAACCAGTATTTAGTACTTAAAGCCTCTCCCCACACGTCTCTCTTTTGAATATTTCAGGAGTCACTGTTGTACAATGCGGTTTATTTAAATTAACAATCTGACAGCAATACTGAAAAAAGTCCATTTGATTTTCGCACTGATGGAACAATGATTGATATTTATTTATTCATTTCATTTTAGTGAAGCAGGGAAAATATGATATGTGTATTACTTCCATTAATATTTATAACCAAGAGTTTAATTGAAAGAGCAGGCACCTTTGCTCATACAGATGTGCAATTTTCTTAACTGGCAAATTAGCAGAGCATATGTGTCTATTCAGACTTCTCATTTCCCCTGTGACAGCAACAATGTGAGCTAATTAAACAGGGGAATGCAAAATATCCCTCGAAATCATTGCTATTCAGGCTCCTAGGTATCAAAACACAAACACACATCACTGTTCGCCCTCGTCATGGATTGCAAATCCTGCATAAACAGGAGTGCCAAGAAGGAAATAAATAAATGTTTGACTGGGGGAACTGCAGAAAACGTGTCTTGCATTCACAATGAGGAGTAAACAAATAAGCAGAATACACTTCAGATTTTATTTTTCCCTTATGGGCGCGCTTCTGTGCAGTTTTACAGAAAGTTAAGAAAATCTGTGAATTAGTGGGAAGTTCTGTCATATTATCATAATGTTATATTTTTTATTTGTAATATGTTCAGATCAAATCAGAATATATACTGCACTGTTTCACAAGAATATAAAAAACAGAATATACACTATCAGTATTATTAGAGTCTGGGAAAGGATTATGGATTAGTTATGGATTGTGTGTGTGTGTTGTGTGTCTACGCACACGTGTGTGTGTGTGTGTGTGTGTGAGAGAGAGAAGAGTGTGTAGTGTTAATCTATAGGAAAGAGAGATACATGGTATGAGTGGTGTGCATTTTAGTTGGAGTTTTGTGTTTAGGCTGTGACCGTCCGAGCCCCTCCACTCAGCCCTAGGTGGTCAGCACTCGTATCTACAGTAGGTCAGATCCCACAGTTGGGCTACAGCTTTCCATCCCACTTACACTTCTTGCCCGTTTTGGATTTTCATTTGTACTTTGTGGCCATTTGTTTACCTGTTGCAGTTTCATCTAAGCTCTTGTTAAAACTGTACGCATTGAAAACATTGTGTCTAATAAATATGCTGATATTTTTAATTTCTCACCTTTGAGACTGTGTGCTTTATTTCAGTGTTACAAACAAAACATATGTTGTTACACAAATATTCCGTATGTCCATATTTTAGTTTAAAGGGGTAACATGATGTGGCCATCTGTAATGTGTTGTGTGTACAGCCCATATAGCTGTGCCCTACAATAAGCAATATCTTAATATCTAAATAGCAAATTATTCATTGACTACTTTATTCTACCATTAGGAATCAGAACTGACATGAAAATCCCACGTGCTAATGCACAACTACACAAAATTAAATAAGCTAAGTGTACGTTTTTTAGGGTAAAATATCCCCCCAAAATACCAAGAAGTAGCAAGCACAATGGGTTCAAGATGACTCTGAATCAAAAATATTCCACAGGAACTACACAGCAGCTTTAAAGGTGTGGGGTTAGGCACAGTTTTAAAGTAGCTATATGTGAACTGTACAGTATGGTGCATTGCAGAAGAGAAATATTTGGAATTAGATTTACAGGAATTAGATCTTCATGGTGGCAGGAAGGGGAACATTGCAGGTTTCTTCCTTACTTTCTTTCTTTCTTACTTTCTTTCTTTGTTTCTTCTTGGAGCCACGTGCATTTTCCAGCAGATGCCTGTGACATCCATACTAACAACTGCTAGGCAGAGCTCTTTGCTATTCCCACCATGCACCTCCCTGCATGGGGACACCATCTGGATGATCTCCACTGCTCCACATACACATACACACACACACACACACACGCTCGCACATACATCCACACACACATGCACATACACGCACACACACTCAATACTTACCAGCATGGCTGAGTAGCCTGCACCATTATTCTCACACCAACAAGCATGTGTGTGTGGAGGAGCCCAGAGCAGTCAACACTCATCACAGGCATTTGATACAGCAGGGCCAGCAGTTTTGGCCAGGAGGAGAGCATGTTGTTGTGAACCCTCATAATGCATAAATGGGCTGTCACAACACAAGTAAAAATAGGGGACTGTGTGTGTGTGTGTGTGTTTGTGTGTGTGCACATGTGTATGTGTGGTGTGACAGTTTCTGCATTTGTGTGGTGTGTGTGACACACAGAGGTCAGAGTATTCACATCTGTATATACACCTACCCATAGACACAATAAGTATATTTGTATTTGTGTGTGTGTGTGTGTGTGTGTGTGTGTTGGTGTCTCAGTGCTTCTTTGCAAGCGTGTGCATGTGTGCCTGCAAGTACGTGGGAGTGTTTTTGTGCACAAAAATGTGATCCCATGCATGAAGTCGTTTAATCAAAAGATTAATGACCACGGACATCAGCCTACGACTCCTTCTGGAGGAAGCAAATCAGTCAGACGAGCAATTAGGCACGTGCCAAATGATTCTTGAGAATAAAAAAACATCTCTGTTGCCTTTCCTCATGGCTGACCCTGAGAAGAGACAACAACCTCTCCTGTTGATTATGATCCAATTACCCAGCCAGCTGGGGCCTGCTGACTTTCAAATGAACCACATTGTTTTTTCATTTTCTTCACGTTTGAATTATTATTATTTTTTTGTAATAATAATATATATATATATATATATATATATATATATATATAAACATAATTATTATTATTATTTTGTTCCAGATTAGAATGATTCGAGTGCCCTCCATTGGATTGGGAGGGTGACTGACCCCCTTACCACAGCTATGTGTGGCATCCATGTCAGTGTCTGGACATTTCATTTTCTCTGCCACTGTTGCTGTAATAAAGGAGGCGATTTAATTAGGATCGATGTCTGGCGCTCGGGAATGAAAATGGGAACCTGTCTTAGGTGGGAGTGTGATGGGTGCAAGGCAAACATGCCCTTTTCCCGCTCCTTCTCTCCTCCTTCTCTCCTTTTCCACAATCCCCACTTCCCCTTTTTCTTTCGCTTCCTTTCTTTCTACTGATGCCTGACATGCACCTCATACTAGAAAAAATACCCTCTGTAATCACCACATAATGCACCGTCTTGCTTGATTGTTCACACCTGCTTGGAGCATGTAATAGACTCTGACTGACTGTGAGTTCTCAGCCTATAACTATCGCATGGTCGGGGAAGACTTCGAGGCACCTGGTTTTCGTGCGTTGGGCACGACAGAAAGCAGAACATCAATTCACCAATAACCGTCACCACCACCAACCTCCCATACACCCTCACACACACACACACACACACAAAGAAACACCCCCCCCCCCCCCCCCACACACACACATACCCCTAAATTGCCCTTAATGGAGTAATTAAGAAGTAATGGGGGATGTAAAGTTTTCCCATCTGTAGCGTGGACACCGCAGAACACCAACATCGAGCAAAGGGCCGGGGATTTGCACCTCATGACGTTAGCCCACTGGCACAATTACGTTTGGAGAGCAACGTTATTAGAGCATTGCGTTTAAGAGAAACAGTAACCAGGTCTCTCTGTGTTGCTAAAGCAGACACTGGCCTTGCATCTGAAGCAGAAATATTTGGAGGGGATTTGGAAGATCAGATGCCAGGGATACAAAGACACATCTAGAGCACAGGTAACGCAAAAGGATTAAGAATAACATTTGATTTTTCTTATGCTGGTTTATCCCACTCTATTTGTCTTTCCTACCACCTTTTATTAATCTCCTTACAGTGCATCTCACCACAGTATAGTTTGTGTGTGTGTGTGTGTGTGTGTGTGTGTGTGTGTGTGTGTGTGTGTGTGCGCGAGTGTGTGTGTGCAGACGCGCTCATGTGTGGTTTTCCATGGGTGTGCATGTGTGTATAATGCATGTATGTGCATTTGTGCATGTGTTTATACTTTTGTGTGTGTGTGTGTGTGTGTGTGCGTGCGTGCGTGCGTGTGTGCGTGCGTGTGTGTGTGCATGCGTGTGTGTGTGTGTGTGTGCGTGCCCGTGTGTGGTTTTGCATGTGTGTGCATTTGTGCATGTGTGTATAATGCATGTATGTGCATTTGTGCATGTGTGTATAATGCATGTATGTGCATTTGTGCATGTGTGTATACTTTTGTGTGTGTGTGTGTGTGTGTGTGTGTGCGTGCGAGCCGTTTGTAGTTTTGCATGTGTGTGCATTTGTGCATGTGTGTATACTGCATGTATGTGCATTTGTGCATGTGTTTTTCTGTGTGTGTGTGTGTGTGTGTGTGTGTGTGTGTGTGTGTGTGTGTGTGTGTGTGCAAGCATGCACGTGAGTATGCCTGCTTGTGTGAGCATGAGGTGACAATGGCACCTCAAACACAATAATATGTTCACACCACCCGTCTATCAGACAGTGTGAACAATGCCCTTGCACTCGGCTGAGAAGCTGGCAGTGCTGTTTGGGCTGATGTCACGACACCCATCACCAGCATGGTAAAGGTGGCATTTCTCTCTCTCTTTCTCTCTCTCTCTCTCTCTCTCTGTCACTCTCTCTTTCTCTCTCTCTGTCACTCTCTCACTCCACAGAGTGGAAACAGCTGGCGAGGCCATTGGCAGCACCATGGCTCAGGCTCTACACCAGCAGGGGGATCGGAGCGATGGGCGAGCGTTTCCATGGAGACGGCAGCGAGCCACTTTTCGATGTCTTGTCCATCCACACAGAGTAAGGTGAAGTGTGTGTGTGTGTGTGTGGGGGGGGGGATTGGGGAATGTGGTGAAGTAATACATGTCAGCCAAAGCACATCAAAAGCACTACAAGCTAAAACAACACAATCCATGATCAAGCAAGGAATACTTTACACAGGCAGGCACACAC
>PYXC01000722.1:150000-220000 GCA_015244755.2 Tenualosa ilisha
GATTCCTTTCCTCCCTACTTTCCTTTCCTTCTTCTCTCTCCCCCTCTTTCTCCCTCTCTCTCACAGACACACACACACACACACACACACACACACTATAACAAAGCCAAGATAAATTTTTTCTTTTCCCCTCATAATTAAAAGAGAGCCACTCAGAGTGCTCCGGCTGATCCCTGGTCCCAGTCTCCCAATCCTCTCACACCTTCTTCTCAGAGTGTGATCAGAAATTCAGTCTGGCACTCGGAGCATAGAATAGCACAGACGAGTTTGAGAGTTTGAGGTTTGAGAAATGTTCTCCCCATCCAAAACTCACATTCATATGAACAGCAGGTTAAAATATGTGTGTGTGTGTGTGTGTCTGTGTGTGTGTGTGTGTGTGTGTGTGTGAGAGAGAGTGTGTTTTTTTGTGTGTGTGTGTGTGTATGTGTGCAGAAAAGTTGTCATGAACATGTTGACATGTAGGCTACATATCCACTGAAAAGCTTGGTAGTTAGAGTGCGTTTGAATAAGCTTGTCTGTGAAGGGAAGGTGAAGCGAGCAGGTGTCCAGATAAGTTAATGCAGTGAGAGGGTTGTGCCCCTCTGAACTCAATTCAATTCAATTGAATTTATACTACCGGACTAAACTCCTACTGGCTTAAAGCAGTCTGCTTTAGAACAATCTCAGACATCTTCCCAGCTATGAATGCTGTTGTCATTCTAAAAATGTATTGGTTTACCTTAAAATACTAATAGACTCATTGAATAACTGTCAAAATCCATTTCTCTGGAGCATTCAGTTAGTGACAGTGTTTGCAAATTTGCTCATGACGTTCAAGCAATGTTGTCAAATATTCTCCCTTAATGCTTGAGTACACCGTCTCATAGATTAGATGTGCAAACACTGTGTAACATGCTAGGCGTGAGAGGATAGACGCGCCGTCACTCAAGCAAACACAGATGAGCACTGAAGCTCTTGCATGGAGATTGTGGGAAGGATAAGTGATTTGATGGAGAAGATGAAAACACGACAGTCAGTCATCTCCCTGTGGGAACACGCAACCCCGAGAGAGTTTACATGCTCCTGACACAAAGGGAGCATAAGATAAACAGAGAGAGAGAGAGAGAAACAAAAGAAGGGAGAGAGTAAGAGATTGTCTATAAAGGAGAATATTCTGGAGAAAGAACAGTAGTCTTTGCTCTGGAACGCTGTGCTATCACTGAAGTCAGAGACACATGGTCGTGACAAATGTGACAGCGTCCCTCTGAATCTCATGTTGATCTGCTTCACGTCCTTGAAGGATTCTTCTCACAGAAGCAGCTTTCATGCACGCCTCATCACATGAGCATATTAGTGGTTAGGCATGGAACATGATCAGTGGATAGCAAATAAAGCACATCAGTCAAAACCCATCAATCAGCAATTGGCAGAACCACAAATGACTCAAGTCTAACAGTAAGACTACAAAGTGTGCAGTCTCAATGCAAAGATGACATACATTGGTGCTGCACTGATTGAACTATGACTTTTAACATTCAAAACACTTGGCAGCAACCATGGTCTAAATCCTGCGCTTCTTACACAGACCAGATTGACATTTACTGGCTTAAAACAGGAGTCACACTGTCTCTTGCATGTTAAATCCAGCTTGGCGAGGTTTTTGCTTGTCTCCCTCATATTGGTGTAGTGCTTGTGTCTCTCTGTCATGCTGAGAGATAAGGAGAGAAAACAGTGTGGGCCTCCTGTGTCGACTTTCCAGCTGCTGGCGCTCTGCTCTCTCGTCTGCACACGCGCGCCTGGAGGAGGGAGATGGGCCTGACTGACAGGAGGAGAGGTGCAAGTGTGGCGTCGCCGCACCGGCTTATTGCCATTGTGACAGAGTGTGTGTGTGTGTGTGTGTGTGTGTGTGTGTGTGTGTGAGTGCGTGTGTGTGCTTGCATGTGTGCGTGTGTGTGCATGTGCTTGTGTGTTTGGATGTGTGTGCGTGCACACGCATGTTTGAGTGTGTGTGTGTGTGTGTGTGAGTGCGTGTATGTGCTTGCATGTGTGCGTATGTGTGCATGTGCTTGTGTGTTTGGATGTGTGTGCGTGCACACGCATGTTTGAGTGTGTGTGTGTGGCGTGGCGCACCTCCCATCAAGAGCACATGGCAGCCGTCTGCCGGTTGGAGCCTTATCTCTAGGCCCTCGGCTCTCAGCTGGGTGAGCTGGCCCAGTGGAAAGACAGACAGACACACAGACACACAGACACACAGAGAGCCTTTCTCTTGGTCCATCCCATCCTGTCCTCTTCCCCATCTCAAGCCAGCCAGCCAGCCAGTCCTTTGTGACTGACAGACTGCAGGAAGTGCCCATCGGTCCCAGCTGGCCTGCTCACTGAGGGAGACATTTCCCTAGAGACTCCCCACAACAGAGAAAGTCTCCCTACAGAATAAATGGACCTTCTCCTCTGGGACCCCCAGGCTAGGACACAGACACACACACATGCACACACACACACACACACACACACACACACACACACACACACACACACACACACACCACACATATGCTGCGTGACAAAGAGGAGAGATGGGGGAGGGGGGTGAGGTGTAAGAAAGAGAGTGAGAAGAAAAGATAATCTTGGGGTTTCTACAGTCCACTGAATGAAAAGGAGAGCGATGTGTCCTGGTCTGGGCCAACCACATGTTTCTTTCATGAGGGTTTCTGCTACAGTGGCTGCCTGGCTCGTGGGCACATGGGGTCGGTCCTTTGGTGGAGCATCTTTCTGCTGGACCCAAGGGCTTTATCTACATCTTCATTTCCTTACATTATTCATTCAACACTGATTGGAAGTTGGAATCATACAAAGCTCACATCTAACGCAACATTAAAAAACACAGAACATCATCAAGTAGGAAGCAGGCTGTCACATGATACCAATATCCACAAACTGACCTCAAATCAGCAGTAGCAGCCTGTCCAGCTCATCTTAGGACCTAAACATGTTCAGGTGCATATCTTGTGAAGCATTCCATATCATGCCATATGACAGGATGCAATATGTCCTCTTCCAAGATCTCATTTTGCACTGATTTTATCACCACCTCTCACACTGACCTGTGTGCATCACTTTTATTACATGTCAAATGGAACGTCTATTTGTAGTATCTATATGTAGTAACAATATATATATATATATATACAATTATTGTGGCAGTGTGCTTAGAAGTGAAGAAGTAAGAAGTGAAGAGAGACAGATAGAGAGAGAGAGAGAAAGAGAGAGAGAGACCATCTGCTTAAGGCAACAGTGTGTTCATGAATACTGTCCATCGACTGTAAAATCTAGCAGATAATTCCCTGTCTGCTGCGCAGGCATTATCGGCAGGCTGGAGAAGCACAGGCGATGTGGATGTCGAGGGAAATGTTTGTTTGTTTTCCCAGCTAGTGGAATTCATGGCATGTTATCCTGATACGCCTCAGTAATAACACTGCCGGATCCCCCAGGACACACTTTCATTTAAAACCAGAGCAGGTGAAACGGTGGGTAGGCATATTTTTGTTTTTTGTTTTTCCCCACACAGGGCTAAATTAAAATGTGCCACCCCACACTTGCACTAACACTATTTATTCAGTTTTCATTTGAAAGAGACCAGCCGAGATACACAGCTCATATTTTCTAACGGAGGGACACAGATAATGTAATGACAGTATTGTTTACTATTCTGCTCCCGCAGACCTACCCAGTTATCCATTCTCTACACAAGCAAGGTCCGATTAATAAGAAATCAATCTTCAGTTCCTCGTCATATCAGTGTTCACTTTAATTAAAGTGAAAATGACATTGTTGGCTTGATACTACAGGTATGTGTCTGCTGCACCAGCAACTGCCCTCATGGAATACATTAAATCACATCAAATATGACATTGTTTCCTTATAGTATTTATATCATATGCTGTCATGAATGAATGGAGAGAAAGAACATGATGCAAATTACAGTAATATGCTTGTTAAAAGTTGATGAAGTGTGTTCCAGGATGAGAGAGAGAGATGAGAGAGTGACTCTGCGTGAATATGAATCGAGCAGTAAATCAATTTATGGTGTATAAATGCAACAGGTTTCATGTCTTTCCCTGAATTTCCCTATATTAATGTTTTTTTTTGTTTGTTTTTTTTGTGAGTTGTGAGTTTCCTTATTTTCTTTATTTTCCCAAAGTGTGTGTGGGGACTGTGTGCATGTTCGAGTGATTAATAAATGCAGTCATTGGGAGCCAGCCAGCCATCCGGAGCCAGCCGAAAGGAAGTACTTAACTGGTCCTTTATTTTAAAAGCAATACACAGTGCTAGGAGAAGAAATCACTCCTGTCACAGGAAGTCTCTTCACCCTTGACTTGCTACATTACACAAGGACTCTCCCGGTGCACTGTGAGCAAAAGGAAGCAAAATCAGAGAGGATCAGGTTCAAGGATGATGGTTATCAGTAAGAAAGGCAAATTTCTTACTGATAACCTTGGTCTCCTGAGTTGCACAAGGAAATATTACCATGAGTGTATTGAAATGTTTTAATATTTCTGAGTCTAATTCAAATAACTAAGTTCTACTCAAGGCTTACACTCCTGACATTTCACAATTTTACTTCCCTCTACAGCCAATCATCCTTGATGTTGTCAAGTTTTATCACATCTTCTTCTATCTCTAACTAAACCTCATGTATTAAAAGCTGTTGCAAAACTTGGGCTACCAAATAACAATCAAGCCTGCAAATTGTCCAATTAACATTGATGTCTTCCAATTATTCTCACATATACAATGACTGAATATGTTTTGTCTAACTCAATAACACTGTTGAGGAATTCTTATAAATATACGAAGGAGGACAGTTATCTTCCTGGCTACGAAGTGGAAGTGTGGCAGATTTTCTATTCTGGCACCAAACAAAACACCAGCATGGCCACTTCATGGTTTGATAAGGAAAATATCGGTGCAAGAGGGAGCCTTGGTTTCTAGACACCATAATGAGGCTTTCAACTGGGCATGTAAAGTCGAAGAAGTCTTGCCCGGCAGGGATGTTTCAGATCTTGTCCTATATAAAAAGTTTCTTTCTTTTTGTTTGCAGAGAACTCTATTTTATGTTGTGCTGCCTAGTGCTCTAGACTAGGGTGCTTTAGATGAATCACTCCAGGAAAACTTGGCCTGTGTGAAAACACAGAGGCCTGCAGCTCAGCAGTTATTTGCAGAAGCAATTGAAAATCTCACAGACAAAACCACATTTGGTCATTTACCATAGGGCTGTTTCCAAAGCAAATCATTTAATGGTCCCAGAAAACATCACTTCTGTTTGTTTTTTTTCACAGATGCAATGTGCAATGACCTTAAGAGTAATTCTTCCCTCACTCTGTGCAACCTTTTTTAGAGTTTAAATAATGTGTGTAGCACCTCCCTCTCGGGAGTTGTGAGAATGGGCTCTGAAACAAATGAGTTAGTCCTAGCAATAGCTGTGAAAACATGACTCACGCACACTCCAGTCAGATTTAAAGTCATCTCTTTCTCTCTCTCTCTCTCTTTCTTGGTTAAACTGACAGTGATTCAGAAACTGCACACAGACATCTGCTCTTTGACAATGCATGACTGTACTCCCTTGAAAAAGCACTGGAGCCCTGAACAGGATCTAAGTCTGACTCAAGTCAAATATTTTTCCTCTTTAAATTTGACTCCCGTCAGATTGATGTCAAATGCTGTTTGTGGGAGAGAAGAGAGAGAGAGAGAGAGAGAGAGAGAGAGAGAGAGAGAGAGACATTCTACATCACACAAAAAACCACGGATCAAAATATCTCTACCAATGACACCAGCGTCCCTAGTCGCAGCCCTCAAGGAAACCTCCACCAGCTGCGTGGATTGATTCAGTGCCCCCCTCCCCATCCACCGGATCCCCCCACACTCCCTCCCCAAATAGCAGCTTTGTGGGTCACGTTTCGAATTTCCCCAAGATGGAGAGAGAGAGAGAGAGAGAGAGAAAGAGAAAGAGAGAACAGAAGTATTCTTTAAAAAGCGGTTCAAACATCTGGAAATCCCATTTCTGTTTTCTGCAATGTTCACGTGTTCGTTTGTTCGTTCCATCGCTCACTCACTGGCCTGGCATGTTTAATCCTTGTGCGCCACTCATCGTGTCTGACAGCGAACTGGGTGGCACTGGCTTGGAGAGGGATGGCGCTGTGGTGGCGCTCCTCACCCGCACCCAGGCGACACGTCCTCTCTGCTCTGACAGATGAGGCAAGCGGCTCCCTCCTACTGTGAGCTGTGGCCCCAGCCTCCTCAGATGGAGTTCAAGGTGACCCACTCGTTTCCAGAGCAAAGATGAAAAACACACACACACACACACACACACACACGCACGCTAAACTTGATTTCAGAAGCAAGTACTCCTCTGGGATTTCTACAGCCCTTCAAATAAGCAGAGGGAGAAAGGTGAGGAAGCAAATTGTGTGTGATACACTCACTTATTTCTCATTTCACCAAACCACTCACCAGAGATGGACAGATAAAGAGAGAGTGGGAGAAAAACAGAGAGAGAGAGAGAAAGAGAGAGAGAGAGAGGGAGGAGGAGGAGAGGCAAATGATGAAAATATAAAAACAAAGCAAAAACAGAAAGGAATAAAATGGTGGGTCACCTTGTGAGACTCCCTCGTTTAGGACTTGGGATTAGTTTGGCTGTAGAGAGCGTATAATTGTGGTGATTTCATTTGGGGCTGTGGAGGTGTATGAACCCCTCTTGGCTACAGCGGCAGGGGAAATGACAGAAGGGAGGTGGAGATTGTAGAGAAATGATATGTGTTGGGAGTGGGAGTGGGAGTGGGGGTTGGGGTGGGGGTGGTGGGCTTGGTTGGGGGTGTGGGTGAGGTGGGGATTGATGTGATTACAGACTCAGACTGAGTAGGGGTGAAACGCTGGGGGCTCACTGGAGAACAATTACCTTGAACCCCCCCAAACACACTTCACCTCCTCCTCCAGCTATAATCAGTCTCCAAAATCTGACATGGCATGTGCAAGTGGAGAGAGAATTTTGCACACACACCTATATCTCTGGTGGGAAGAAAGAAAGACGAGAGAGACAGAGGGCATATTTTTTTTATTCCTTAGGTATAAATCACCATGACCTTGGGCACTACCTTCCTCTGACTGAGTCAGTACTATGATGCCACACATACACAAACATAAAAACATAGACTGATCTTGAGATCATCCCGCAAAATGGGAATTGATTTAGAATTTGGAGTGTCTTTTGTGTGCAGCAATATTTTGTGCCCCAAACGTCTCAGAACAAGCGTTATCGATCCAGGGTTGTAAGTTTTAAAATAGCTGCGGGAGAAATGTGAAGTCCTTGCAGGGTACTCTCTGGACAGAAAGCCATTCAGGATTAGCGAGGACAACAGATATAGTCTAGGGAAAAAATAGTCAGCGGAAGATTTGCCAATTTTCTAAGAAACAGGCAATAGGGATGACAAATGCAGGAAACAGTTGGCAAGGCTACGCTGACAATGAAAATGTCTTTTGTCTGCCCACGTTTGAAAGCTTTCTATGCCTCTTAATGGCGACAAGATCTATAGGTCTAACAAAACACAGGTTTATAACCTCCAAATGTCCAATGACAGTCAATGCCTTACAATAACAATAAACCTTGCAGTGGGTGTGGAAGATTAATCACCATAGAGCTGAACATATTATAACCTTGTATTAATCCTTTAAATAACAATATGCTAAAAATGTTCAACATACCTATGTGGAGAAAGAAGAGACAAAGAAATACATGCCTGAATGTCTTAGATAAAGAGAGGTATTTGCAGTTCACTACACATCAAACATACCAGTGATCTGAGCAACAAGGATCTCAAACCTACAGCGTGAAAACCTGGGCCCTACAAGTAAATGAAGTATTCCAATGCAAACAAACCTGGCAACCTTGCGGTGTTCTCTGGTATGATAATTAAGTTCATCTGACCCTTTTTCAGGTCTGAATTTCAATAGACTACATTGATTCAAATACTAGAGGTGGTGAATGTTGTCCTCTGGACCGCAGTTGTCTGAGGCATGCCCACGTGTGGATGCAAGGAGATGACACGTTAGGAGGTCACACTTGGTGGGAAATCACCAGTTGCTTTGCAGTGACGCTCATGTTTCCACACTGAATATACTGTGTCATGACACCTACTACACATTTCAGTGCTGTTGATGGAATGGAGTGCTGGACCGGAGTGTGATAATGTGTCACAGTGTGAAATGTGTGCAGATACAGTATTGTGCAAAAGTTATTGGCACCCCACGTCCCGCATGTTTTGGTTTAGCAGTGCTGTAAAGACCATACATATTTACGTCTCACTTTCTTTAGATGTAAGATATACCGGCAATAAGAAAATCTAGGAAATTTGCACAACATACAACATACTTCTGATTCTGGTTTCAGACTGTGGCCACCCCTGAATTTGTTGCCCCAGCGGTGCTTCTGTGACCAACAGTCACAAAGAGTAAGTGGTTCACAAAGACATTGTTCCACACAAAGATCACCAATGGACGAGCCTAGACCGCCAGAAACTGCTGGCAGATCCAGATGTCACAGGGGTCTGGAGGGGCCTCCTTATTGTACCAGAGAATCCTGCCCTAGTTTGCCTCATCTGAACTCCTTGGATATTATCCTTTGGCCATTGGCCTGTCCCATTTTGACCATGGTGAGATCAGCAGCTGATCTTGAGACCCCTATCACATCTGGACCACCTGACTGGTGGTCACTTAAACACTGCTGTGGCAACAAATCTGGTAGTGGCCTAAGACTGAATCCAAAACCAGAAGTAAGAACACTTGAGAGATATAAATTTGTGTTAGGCACTGCTGAAACAAAACATATGGGGTGCTTTTAACATTTGTACAGTACTGATTTTCCAAACTGACATAAACAAAGACATGACAATAGCATATGTGTAACACATGTTGCATTATGCACAACTTTGTGTCTCTACAAATCCATTGATAAAAAGACTTAAATATCTCCTCCATGTGCAGTACAGCAGATGAGCTGAGCTGAGAGTCTTGAGTTTTGTGTCAGTTTGAGTTATAACTGAGAAAGAAAACACCCACTCTCCCTCCTCTTCACCTCCTCACCTGCCAGCCTCTTTCCTCCTCCTTTTTCTCCTTTTTTTTTTTGCAAAAAGTGTAGCGAGGTGTGAGAAGGTCAGGAGCTAGGCGACATTTTCCAACTCATTAAAGCCGATTAGAGAAACTGTGAGAGCAATTATGGGGCTGAACTGAGGAGGAGGAAGGTGGTGGGGGCAGTGGGTTGGAAGGTGGTGGGGGTAGCAGGGTGGTGGGGGCACAATGCCAAAGGGCCAGGGTGGCAGAGAAAGGGTTCACACAGATGTCTTCCCCCACCCACCCTCTCCTTTTCTGTCTCAACCACTAACTGTGTCTCTATTTCTCTCATAAACTCTTATGTTTTTTGTCCATCCTCTGAGCCACACTGTGCACTACCTGCTAATTAACTTGCTAACCCTTCAGCTTGGTGAAGCTTCCACCAATAGCCATGCTTTTCTTTGTGTTGTGTTCTGTCGCAAACATGGGCAGCGCTACCATCAGGACTCATTAATGCGGCCTGTATGTTTTCATATGTGTGTGTAAATTTCCAATTAGCAGCGTAAAACTGTGTTTGCACTTTTGCACAGCTGCAGGAACATTTTGAGTTTCAGAACAACAGCAATGAAATTGGAGCCACAGAAACCTTTAGATGCTGACGCAATGGGCAACATAATTGTCCTTCCTACAAATTACACAAGCATATTTCTGCGCACTGCAATGCAGCATGTTAATATGCTTTCTAATTGAAAGATGATTTATGGGGGGTTGAATGCATTAAATGCATTGCATGTACTATGTACATTTCCTTCCTCACCTCCAAAATATAATGTAATATGAAGAACCGACAGAAAGATACTCAGGAACCTCAAACACTAGATCTTCTTGGTGCTTCTAGACAGATGTTCTCAGGCATCTTGTGACAATGACTACTGTTGGCCTACCTGTCATTGTCTGTCTAATCCTCTCAAGGAGCAGTCATTAATATTGTTTTGTGCAGCCTCATTACTCAGTCCAGAAAGGTATTACTCAATCCACATAGCTAACATGAGGCATCTGAGAAGCCTGCTTCACCTCACACTCTGTTAGCATTTCACTCAAATCAAACTCAAAGAAGTGATGACAGTCAGTGAGTCTCATCCTCTCCGCCTCTGTAGTAGTAAGGAATATGATAGTGAAAGCCCTCCAAAGTCTTGGTTTGAGACAGGCAAGAGCAGATTTCTGCAGTATTCAAATTGATATGGTGATGAAATAATAAAATCCACCTGAGGTTTTCTGGACAGCATTTGACGGGATCTGTTCTTTTGTTGTTAGCCAAAACCAGAAATTGCAGGCCGGTCTTGCCAGTTCCAAAAGGCAGCAGACAGACTGGCATGAGCAAAGCTGACAGAGTTGTTGGCCGACTGGCTGTGGGAGACCGTTGGTGGGGTCCATCCCAGCAGCAGTGGCCAGCCTCCAGAGAAATGTCTCTTTTCTCCCTTCCTCGGGGGGATTTTCACTCTTGGCTGTTTGTTCGTGGGTTGCAAGGGGAGATGCACACACACACACACACACACACACACACACACACACACGACTCCCATGAGCAAATGGGGGCAGCTGTCTTGCCAGTGATGGAGCACCGGCGATTGTTTGGTTGCTCTGCACAGCAAGTGTCAGCTCACATACCATTTCATCATTTTTTTTTCTTTTTTGTTGGGCCTGCTTCCAATGCTCCATCTTTCCTTGACGGGCCACCGTTGTAGCCTCACTTGATGGAAAATTTCCTGGGGGAGATGTTTGGGGCCCCTGTGGGGCTGGCATCAATGAAGAACTCACTTCCTTGCTCTGATTCATCCCTTTTAAACCCTCTCTACCACAGCCACACTACCCATATCCAGGAAGGCAAAAACCACAATGAAAACACACATGCTGTTAGACACCTCACGCATGTCCTGTGAAACAGCCTTTAGTTTAGACTAACTGCCTGAGTTTAATGATTGTGGGATGGGTAGAGGCACGGGGGATGGGTCGTTGGAGAGAACATCTCTGGGTCAGTCGACAGTCTTCATAAAATTTCTCAGTCGTGACTTACAGTTGAGGGCTGTGGCCTTGGACCAGCGGTGAGAGAATGACAGGCTGATTTGCAAAAGTGGAGGATGTGTCGATTTGACTTACACAGCCTGATGTAAAACACTCACCATCTGGAATTGAAACAGTCTTAAAATCTACAAAAATATCTTTGTTCTTTGGACAAGGGATCTGGGTGATGACTGAAATGTTTTATTTCTTCTTTTATGTTAACACAAGGAGGAACCCTGCTACGAAACTTTCTGCCAGGGGTATTTGTAGTGTCTCCAGAATTTTGAAGCAGAGTTCCTGACATTTAAACAATTGACAACAGGCATCATATTGAGAGCATGGACTCTGGCAGCAGATTACACCATATAGCAAAAACTATTATGTAGGCTGTTGTAGCTATACCAGACTAGCCTGTCAATTCATAAACGTTAGCCTGACTATTTCCACAAAAAGTCCACACTGATTTAAAAATAAAGTTTGGCATTGGCATACCTGTCATATTGGATGGCCTTTTCAATAACACAGATCATTCTAAAGCATTTGGTGGGGCCGTCTAACAATAAAACGAGATCACACACAAATGACCACAAACACATTAACTGGGAACACATATAAAACCCCTCATAAACCACATTCTGCAGGATTATCCCAGATCCTGGATGATGGATGATGCAATTGCCTTGTTTGGTGAGCCTAATTTAAATGCTGTGGCATCTGGGACATGTAGTCTTTGTTAAACATGGAGCCTGCACAGATCAAACACAAGCAAATATGAAGCAGCATTTACCTTTGCAGAGTGTCAATATTTGAGACCTGACAGGTTGTCTGAATCGCCTCACTCTCACACACATCCACAAATCTGCTTCCTGGGAGTCTTAAGAGCATTGCTTTATGTGGAATGACATTCTAATCTGCACGATCCTTAGAATTGTTTGAAATGAAGGATATTTGTCTCATTTAAATAAGCATGGAGGTGGAGTTCGCCAGCCAATTTTGACAGAGGAAAAATCCATTAACAGTCACCACAATGCTGCCAGAGATGGCTATCTGTTACTTGGCCAAAGTCACAAATGGAAATGAGTAAGGCTGCTTGCCTTTTCTGTGTGTGTGTGTGTGTGTGTGTGTGTGTGTGTGTGTGTGTGTGTGTGTGTGTGCGTGCGTGATGGAGTTGCATGTTTTTGAGTTCACATGTTGTCGGAGTTCCATTGTGTAGTCATCCAAAAACACTCCATGGAATATAAATGCTTTATTTCTGATTCTATTTTGAGGACACACTCACAGTTTTGTCAGTTTACGTTTCAAATTAAAGCTTATTTTATGATCAAGAGGCATTTACAGAACTTCTGAAAAGGTATCAGTTTTGCTCTACATTTAAATTTGCAAAGTGCTGCTCCCGAACAGAGGAACCGCATTATATAAGGATTACACCAATTATGTTTTTGTCCTTTGTCTGCTAGACATAGGGCATTTGAAGGTGTGTGTGTTTGCATGCCTGTGTGTGTGTATGTGTGTGTCAGAAAAAGAGAGATACTGCACACAGATGTGTATTGATGTGGAAACATCCCCTCTCTCACTTTGTTGTATAATTAGGCTACCCTTCAATTTTCATGTGTCTGTCCACACGTTCATTAAGCACATGATTAGAGAGAGAGAGGCCGCGACTTATTGCGCGTCCTCACCGCGTCCTGATGGTGGCCGCTTTGAACCTTCAGACGCCACTTATTGTTGTATTTATTCATGTCCGATAATCCTGTTACATCATGTTATGCTTTCTGAAACGCTCTTAATGCTGTGTGGTTACTTTACGTGTGTGTAAACAAATGGGTGCACACATACTGTTAAAATCGCGTTAAACATTTCACTCACATTCATGAACACATACATCCATTCATTCGTTTGGAGATCTCCGTTTATTTTAAAACGCTTCAATACCATGTAAAACACTTCCATTAACATTATATTGTGCCCGACTGTTGTGATCTATGTGTGTAGCAGTGTTGGTTCAGTGTTTTAAGAACTCACTTGCTTGCTGCCCTAGAAGCTCTTCCTTGGCGTTTCTAGGGAAACGCGCTCCAGTCCCGGGACAGCTATATGCGTTGGGTGCGTTCGGAAGTGGCGTAGTCCTCAACTCTGTTGAGGATTTGTAGTGCATGTTTTTTTAATGCAGCTGTTTATTAATGTTTTGTATAAGGCCTGATAATGTAAACATATTTATTGGTATTGAATGATGTTTATAATGTTGCATAGTCATAGTTTTCATGGTTTGTTCCAATTAGGGGAAGTTCAGGACAGGTACCCATTAAATGGGTAGGGGGCTCATTAGACAGGGAAACTTTTAGTAGGAGAGGAGAGTTTGCCAGCATTCTCCTCTGGTATCCTCAGATGAGAGAGGTTCCTAAAATTACATTATTGTTTTGTTTAAGCCTTTTATTTAAGTGCTTTGTTGTGGCTGCACCAAGCTAGTTGTTTTGTAAATATATATATATATATATATTTTTTTTTTTTTTTTTTTTTTTCCGTTATTATTTATGTATTATTTTTGTATATATTATATGTTTTTTTTGCATTTGGGGATGCCTCATCACTTCTGGTGGAAAGGGAATAAATTGCAAGTCTTACCATTTTTTACTTCTTGCTGCCTCTTTGTGCCAGCCCTAAAAGACCTTCAACACACCACCTCGTTACAGAGAGAGAGAGAGAGAGAGAGCCTCCTTGAAAGCCCTGTGGCCACACCCTGGTCACTACCATATTACACACATTTGAAAGCAGATTAATTGGTCTGCAATCAGGTAAGCAAGGCACCTTAGCCATTACCCATTTGCAAGGCTTAGTATCTTAAGCTGAAAACACAGTGTTAGCCAAGCAGTGACCATGAGGTAGGAGGCCATAATGTGGGGCAAATCATGTCCTGTGGATGAACTGAATTTGCAAAGTGTCAGACCAGCAGAACCAAAAACTACAGTAAACTTTAGCTCCTTAGCTTAAATTAGCTCACTTGTTAAATATGTGGCAGTGGAAGACTGTGGTGTAATAACATGACATTCCATGTCCGTTGTACTTGGATGGCTCCCTGTGCACAACCTTAGCAGAGGGGAAAGATAAACTTGACATTTAAAGACAATGGATATTCTTTGAAGCCCACCAACATGATTCTTAATTGAAAATTCTCCTCTGTCTAACAAAGGAGCCACCAGACTGGAGGCCATGGCCTTTTTTCTCCCCACATCCATGCATGCACATCCAAATGATTTATTTAGCTGTTCTTTTTGAATTTTGAATCTGTTTGAAAACATCACAATTAACTCAAGAAGTCGACAGTATTTCTTATCAATTTGTGTGATACAGAAACAGAAATAGATGTCAGGTAATGAACAGATTTGGTCCTAATAAGGGTGAATTGCCCAGACCTCAAGTAACTGTATGAGTTTTTTTGCAGTTGATGTACTGTCAACTGGCAAAATTTCATATGACTGTGTTGTTTTTTTTTTTTTTTTTTTAAAGCGAGCCAAAATTAAGCTACTTTCTGTAGGCCCATTGAGAGAGCAAACCTAGGCATAGACCACACAAAGCAAACCTAGGCAGAGATTAAACAACTCCTGTCCAGTTTGTGTGAACACCTGCCATGCCATGCACCTGACATTTTAGCTAACGTGGGTGCTAAAATGGAGAAAGAAAATGAAAAGAATTCAAAAAGAAACAGTGAATCACACAGCTGAATAAATGATTTTTCATGCATGGGTGTGGGGAGGAAAAAAGGTTGTGGCCATTTCAGTTCTCTAAATTATTTTTTTGTCAAAAAAGTAAAACAAAGCTATTTTAGTGTCAGATTTAATAAAAAGGAAAAATATTTTCAATCATAATTTAATCTGATCATAATTTAAAAAACCCATCATATTGCATTGTATTGTGTTGTGACCTTAGTATCGTGAATTGTATCGTATTGTGGGTTGAGTATATCGTTACATCCCTATTAATGATGGATCCAAAGCCATTCTGGCACCACACTTACTTGTTATATAGAAAGTGCACATGTGGAATGGTTGATACTGCAATGTAATCCCTTCATAACGCTTCAACAACCATTTTTTTTACAACCCTTTCGGTCATATTTTGACTTTGTGGCTACTGGCTACGCTAAATGGCTTTTACTGTTGACTCCAAGGAGTATATCAGATATTCTATTTTGGTCTAATATCCTGTACTGTTATACTGTTTATATTATTCTATACCGTTTTAAAGCCACATAGAAGATTTAGAACAAGACCACTCATAGATATCCACAGAAAGTATATAGGCTGCACCTCATCTCCAGAGAAGTTGGCTACACTGCACAATGCACTCTCACAAAACAAACATAGAAAAAAAAACTTCTGCTTTATGCATAGGTAATGACTGACAATGCTAATGGTATAGCTAATTGGAATAACTTAAGTGTGCGTCACTAGGTGTTGCTTCTGGTCCTACTTCCCCCAGTTAGCAGACTAATGAAGTACAGATCAATAAGCTCCCAATGAATAAGATTTGTCTGGCAACTCTAAACTCAAGGGACTGCCTTAAAAAACACAAAGCAGCTATTAGAATGGTTAGCCATTCAGGCTTTAATGAACTCAACTGCTGTGGTGCTAATGTAAGTTTTTGCAGATATTTTGACATTCAGAAGAGGTTAAAAATTCCATAAAGACATACAAGGTTGATTGAATGACTCCCCACAGCCAAATCACACACACGCACACGCACACACACACACACACACACACACACACACACAGACACAAACATACACACACACACACACACACACACATTTCTTCCATGTGGACCTCACAGTATGAAAAGATGCCAAATGAAGTCATGGAGGGACCATGCACACTTAGTCTTCACCCCTTGTATAATAATAAGCTAACCACAGGACCAGCTAGCCCCTCGTCGATCATGATGGGGTGAAACTGTATTAATTGTCAGCAGTTGGCATGCAGCTACCTGCAGGTGGCCGCTTGGCATTATGGGTAATTGACTCAGGAAGAGGGAGGAAGTGGGTACCTGGGAGGCTCTATCTGAAAAGCAGCATCCTCTATCCCAGCACACCACCAAGCTCCCCCCAGCATAGAGGGGGGCTTTTAAACATGGACCCCCTCCCTTTCTCTCTCTTGGCTATGGAGATGCCTGCTGCTCCTGCCCTCTCAGACAGATGTTCCTTTCAGTCATGTGCCGCTGTGCTGGCCCCGCAGAGAGCTTTGGCTCGCTGGCGTAATGGATGTGGATGACAAAAGGAAAATGAAACCGCTTCACACACCCTTGTGCAATGTGCCAGTTGCCTGATGTAGAGCATGGACATAACACTTAACGTTGTGAAGCTGACTGACATGAGAGGCAAAGGATGGGGGGAAATGGAGGGGGAAAAGAATGAGTGAGAGAGTGAGAACGAGAGAGAAAGAGAGAGGGAAATGTAGATGGAATGTTTGATGCTTACATACATAATGTACACATTTATCTCGGCTACAGTAATTACACATTCTCAGGAGATACCATTTTCTCTTCCAACTAATGGTACGAAAATTGGACCCATACAGCTATCAACCCTCTACTGTCTTCCTTACACATCCCAGGTTTTTGTTACTCTTAAGCTGCTTTGCCATTTGCCTCCTTCGGATCAGATATGTAAAGCTCTGGGACTGGAAGTCTGTAATAGCAGGTAATTATGGAATTCTTTCATTAAAGCCTCACTGGCATGCTATAGTCTTGGCATCTTAAAGGGGACTCCCCTGCCAAATGTGGACTAACCCAGGAACCTCCTCCTCTTTTTTCCTCTCCTGCATTCTCTGAAAGGCCTCTAGCAGTCTGGCCTGAAATGACCTCACAGACCTGACCAGTGCATAGTGGAGATTGATGGCTCTCTGTTTGTCTCAAGTCTGTTCTTGACATCAGTCACTGCTTTATCAGAGCATAGCAATAATCACCTGGAGATGTGTAAGCTTTACTAATACTGGAAGCTGTTCTCAGGTGTTGCTACTATCAGCCATCAATCAAACCGCTTGCTTGACTATTTCCCCCACATAGCGCAAAGAAAAGCTGATTCTTGCATTCCTTGTTTATTTGTTACTTCTGCTGACAGGAAATATGGTCTATGTGAATGTGCTGCTAGTTTTAAAGGAACAAAATGACATTTTGGAGGAATGACTATAAAGAGGTCTGCAAATGCCAAGAACTTTGTCTGCAGATCTGTTGTAACACCATAAAAATGGCCAAATAGTTGATCATCACAACACCTCTTTTCTGGAAGAATAAGCGTAAGAGTACCCGGAGTTTTTAAGCTTGTTAACATATCTTATTAAGATATCTGAAAAGTGAAATAAACAATCAGTGGGATATCTGCTTTAGAGCTATGGTCAAGAAATCACCACCCTGTATGCAAATTTAAACTGCAGTCCTTTATGATCTCAGAGGGGTAGCTGATCCAATCACGTGCACTTGGGGACAGTCCATGAGCTAGTCCACTGCATCAGCAGATGAACAGTGTATGTAGGGGCGCTTGTAGGGAGACAGATGCCAATTATTGAAAAGAGGAAGTAAGTGCAAAAACACTTTTAAGCCATTTTAAGGATCATTAGATTTTTTATGAAAATCTCCTGTGGAAAAGAGGGCAAGTTGTAAACGATTGTAATAAATTGCTGGAGAGTGTCTTTAAGATGGCAAGCTTTTACCACCACACTGCTGGATCGTTCAATTCCATCAATTGGATGAGGACAGAGGAGAGGATGAGGATTGGCCATCCATAGACTATAACTGGATCATCGTGAAGGGGCAGATATAAACTTCATTAATCCCTAAAGATGTTATCAGCTTGATCCAAGTCAACCTTGAGCTGAATAGTGTCCCTGTCAGAAACTTCAAGAACCGACCTTTAAGCAGAAACCTCTTAGAGCTTTAGAGCCATCTGGTGCAAAGTGAGGTGCCACACTAAAATACTCCTCTGCTGTGAATTATGTGTCTGAGGAGAGGTCATTGCAGGTCAGTCTCAAAAAGATGTATAAATCTGACTTTGCAACATCTTGAGTAACTGTCACTGATTGACCCTGAAGTTTTAGGGAGCAAATATCTGAAAATGACCCCATCCCAGTTATGTGCTAGTTCCAAAGGCAGAAGCAAGCAGCAATTTAAAAGTGACTCACTTTAAGATTTTAAAGTTTTTCAGAAAGCTCTGTACCTCCATTTATCCATCTCTTGCCTCAAGGTGAAGATTGTCTTTTCACTGACCTTAGCAAAAAAAAAACTTTTGTCAAAAAGGAGAGAGTAAGGAACAGCAAATTAGAAAGGATATTTCATGTCAAAGTTATGTTATCAAAGTAAAAATGAGGTCTGTTAACAAACATTACATTACCAGGGTAAGTAAATAACCTTGAAGAATGTGCTTTTGGTAAGTAAGTCAGGGGATTCCTTCTGGGAGAAGAAGAACGTACTGTCTGTTCTCAGAAATGGATTAAAGAAATATTTGCTAATACTATTCAGATTGAACATTTTCAATGCTATTCAAATTGGACATAAAAATTCTGTTCTGTCATGTAACAGACAAAACACACGTCATGAAAGTTGAAAAGATTACCTTGGACTTCATTGACTTACTCCAATGGATGTCATGAGTCGTGCACTAAGTCATCTCCAATCTCTCTGGTTTCGGAGAAGTAACACTTACAATAATTTTAAAAAGTGAAGGTGAGGAAGACTCTCTCACTCTCAGGACTACATTCTCTGACCAAGCGGCCAAGACTGAGGTAACATGATAGAGCAAGAAAAAAGCAATTTTAATATTCTAGGTAAATCTGTCAAGGTTCCATGTATGTCTATTGGCCTGTCCTATACAATGTAAACAAACTAAAAGTACACCATGAAATGCCAGTCATTCTGTGAAAGCATCAATAACAGCTGAGAAGCTAATCTGCCTTGACATAAGTCAATGTACCTTCAAAGTCAGCTTTATTTCAAGGTAAAATAATAAGTGTGTCTTTAAAGAAAATGTTTAATAGTGTGTTTCTATCTGGCTTGGATACCTACTAGCATGATCCAACAGCAGTAATGATAAGACATGCCCAGTTCACAAACAACCAGCGCACTGAGGAGGATAAAGATGCCCTGGTTAAAATGCTGTTCTTGTTTGACATGAAACATGAAATTAACGTCACGGTTTCATAATCACAAATTGGCGAGTGTCGAAACTTCTGGTGGAAACAGAAGCAGTCTTCACACGGCTCAGCAGTAGATATCCTGGGTTGCCATGACAATGACATTGGTGGCAGCCAGCCATGTAGCAAAACACCCTGTTGGATTGCAGAATACATGCTCCATGCATATCTCTCTCTCTCTCTCTGTCTGTGTGTGTGTGTGTGTGTGTGCCTATGGTTGTGTGGAAAGCATATATATGCCGAGCATGCATTTCTAAGCACTCATCCAGACATGTTTACAAATTATTTGAATAAATATCAGCAAGGATGAAAACAGTGAAAAGACTGCATTTATGAAAGTGTGATGTATACAAATTCTGAATCTATGTATAAATACATATTTTAAGGCATCTGGGGGAAAAAAATTTGGCTATTTTACAGCACAATCCATACACAGTGCATACCACCTCACACCATCCATTAATTTGCCAGTCATGCAGCTTTGTTTTACCAACCAGCGCAGCCAGCCAGTCATCACAAGCTTGTAAATAGTGTGGCTGTGGGGTTATGCCATGGTCAAAAGCTCCCTTGGGGGCTCATATCGCATCACGTGCCGAGGCATCAATGTGTTAAAATCCTTAAGGAGAGATGTGTGAGAGACCTGTTAACATGCGAGCACACGCCAAATATGTGGAGCGTGCGTGCGTGATGTCTGGCGATTCCCACAAACAATAGCCTGACCTCACTGGGATTTTAGACTTGTCGACAGGTCAAATCGAGCACCAGTAGCAGACAACAAAGCCCTGAGGGTATTCAAGAGCAGAGTAGAATTTCCAATTACACACACGCACACACACACACGCAAACACACCCCAATATTTCATCAGCAATAATTCCAAATAAATAAAAATCTATATATTGTGATGCAGTACCACGAGCACTGCACTACACATCACAGTTTGAATATGTTTTACTGTGTGTGTGTGTGAATGTGTCTCAGTGTGTATGTTTATGTCAAACTGAGTCTAGGATCAGCAGTATGGGCTGCCTTTGAGTGGGTGTGGTGCCAGATCATGTAAGAGTCGGGGGAGCACAGTGCCTCCTGTCACAATAGATCTGTTATATAACGCATGCCAGGATCAGCAACGGGCACAGACAGCTCCCCCCGGGCACTTGCAACCATGACACACATAGACATATACACACATACTGGGCATGTGTGTATGAGTGTGCGTGCGTGAGAGAGAGAGAGAGAGAGAGAGAGAGAGAGAGGGACAGAGAGAGAGAATGAATGAACTTCCCGTGAACCCGACACTGTCACACAAATGTGCCTCAATACTTGTCGTCTGCTTGTTACTGACAGAGAGAACAGTTTATTTTTATTTTGTTTTCTGTTCTGATTTTCATTTTCCCATGAGTATTACCTCCTGGAAGGCCTACATATTTTAAATGAGGGATTTTTGATCTTTTCTTTGTTCACAGGCCTGGTTTTCATCCTAGTTAATGTATTGATAGCCTGGAAAGCTTTTAAAACTTTATTCCTTCATAAGTATATTTAATCACACACAACATGGGACCAGGATCAGCATTTGTAATTATTTTAATTTGTAATGATAATAATTACATATTGGATATGTATTGGATATTGGATATTGGATTGTTAACATGAAGTTAAGAAAAAAAATTCTTTTGGTCTTGAGGACTCCCTCTGAAATTACGAGTCTCTCTCCTCCCACTGTGGGCCAAGACTGAGTCAACGCCGAGTTTTTGAAGGGTCAAGTCCGAGACTAGACCGAAAAAGCAGAAAATGGTCTTGAGACTTGAGTCCGAGACTGGATTCAAATACTACAACACTACTGTATCCTATGCTGCCCTACATAGGCAAACCGCAGTGACTACACATTTTGTAAAAAATGATTTAAGACTTGAAATGGGCTTTGTGACATCTGCTATGTCTTGTGACAAAATATCCTAGTCCAATCATGTCGCATTTTAGAGAAATAGGATTGTCAATTTTGCAGTAACCACAAAAGCCAAGCAAATACCATGGCCCACCTACCCACCTAGGCAAACCACTGTAACTGACAGTTACTGCATGTTGGCTTTGTTGACCTACTGTTCTGGCTAGTTTTAACAGTAAGTCTAACTATTGGTTAGTTGCTAGTCGTTAACCAATTAAAAGTCTGCAAGAACTTAGAGTTGTGTTCAAAAAATACAATAAGTTGCATTCATTTAGCAAATACTGCAATCTGCTGCTGTAACAGCATTCCACCTTGAGGTAAGATACTATCAGTTTGAAAAACAACCGTTAAATTCTGCCCACAGTACTGAGCTTGGTCTATCGGTCGTGGTCAGACTTTTGAAGTTATAGTCTGGCTTGTCAGGCTAACACCAGCCACCAGCCAACTAACAACAAATCACTGCTTGTTTATGAGCTAGCAATGCCTTCTCAGCCACAAGTGTAGCCTGCTGAAATCGCCTAGTTGTCAGTATGTTACCGCAGGGTCAGTAGACATTGCGTGAATGATGAGCCAGTCATCTACCTACAACACATTTTGCAGGATACTGCAAAATCAGTCATAAGCATTTTTCTCAGTTTCACTGTTTTCGTAGTTATGGCACTTTGGCTTTGTAGGGTGGTATAGACACCGTTGAAGAGTACAGTATTCTCAGATTACAGATTAAATAAAAACAGTATTCTCATACAGATTAAATATGTGACCAAACATGTGTCATCTATCCTATAGCCACTGCTGAAGAATGTAACACATACAGTACTCATATAGGTTAAATATGTGATGTGTCTCATACCTCATGTTATATGTGTGATGTGGAGTGGAGTCCTTTTACACTGGTAGTATTTAAAGGATTCCAGTCACATATGTGAGGATCAATAGTGGCATTCACAATTTTTCCATCCGTGTACCCGAGAAGATGAGAAGAGTGAGTGAATCATTCGTTCAGCAAACACATCCAGTGGATGTCTTTTTCAGCAAACAATCAAAGGAGAGAATAATGAAGCTGAAGCATTGTTGCACGCACTCAATGAACAAGCCTTTCAAAGGACATTATGATTTTCACTGCACTTGCACTTGCACTTGAAGCAAAGCCAAAGTAAAAGCTGATGAGCTGTTGGGTGGATGTCTTTCATTTGGGACTGTAGAGATGCTTGGCTAATCACTGGCAAAGCTGAGTGGTTATCCACCAAACTGCTCATCCATCTAAATCAGTTTTCCTCATCAGGAATAACGGATGTTCCCTGCTGGACACTTGTTTGTCTTGGACTTCTCTATACGTCTGCTTGAGTTTCTATGCTTGCATAAATACACAGACATGGCTGCCTGAGGCACTTTCATTACTGCTGATGTATGCAGTCTCATAAACGATAAAGGCCTGTCATATAGATGACGCTATTTTATTCTACCCCCCAGTTTCATAGCAGCAGATTCAATCATTCTTCTCTTTCTTCATTCGCTGACTCTTCTTTCCATTTCTCTTTCGTGGGAAGGCAACAGGAAGAGGAACCTCCAGTGACCTCTCTCTGTGTCTGCTGATGGTTGAGAGATTGCCAAACCACTTAACACAAACCCTGTTGGCAATCCAAGGCCGTTTGCTCACCATTAATATTAAACCATTTTCAATAAAGTGTTTGGTATAACCATTGAAACAAGGGGTGTCGGGGGGTGAGTTTTTGGGGTGGGTTGAACGCAAGGCTTTCATTTTTTATTCATGGTATGTCAAATGCTGATGCAACTTTAATGCCTGGCATTCTGGTTGACCCCGGCTTTGGGGGTCTGCTTGGCTGGCAAGCCATTCACAACTCTCATTTGCCAACCAACACCCATTTGCCTGTTCACAGACAGAATTACAGTAGGTAGGGAGAGAGTGATGGAGATGGCTCTGGGCAAAGGTCATGGAGCTCTTTGCCCTCTTCAAAAATGTCTGTCTTTTAATGACATATATGCTTGTAATCTTTTGCCTATACCAGATAAAAACAAAAAAAAAACAAACACACAGAGAGATAGAGAAAGAGTGTGTGTGTTTTTGAGGCGGGCATGGCTTTTTTAGTGAATGACACATTCACAGAGACATCTTGCAGAACACCTTATCCTCTCAGGCCCCTCTGCAAGATGACAGACAGATAAATCTGACCGAAGTCTTTATTGTGAGTCAAGGCCGCTGGCAAGTCGTTTGTGCCAAAGCAGCTTGTCTTTGTAAAGAAAGGACCTGCTTGGTCCTCGCTCACGTTCACACAAACCAAACTGCTCCTGCTTCTCACCTCCTCTCCTCTCCCCCTTCCTTCATTTTTACAGCATCCAAATGGCTATCTAAATGCTAAACCAGAGCAATTCTCCAGAGGGAAATTGTCTGTGGGAAAGCCTAAGGATAGAGTCCCCTTGATTCTCAGATCGATGTTTGAAGGGGTTGGGAAAAAAAGGCAGCTAATCGCTCGAAGAATTGGTGTCCAGCCAGTATAAACCCCAGAAAGAGAATAACACAAGTCCAAATCGAAATGTCAGGTAAGGCTGTAAGGCACACTAACATTAAACCAAGAGACAGAGCACTTTGGTTGGAAAGCAGCAAAATGGGAACTGGGATGGATGCAAAAGCATTTCATGGAATGGGCCAAAATCTGTTCTAGTGTCAGTCAGAAGCCACTTAAATCAGTGACAGTCAATCTTTCTTTCACATCCACACATGCACACACACACACACACACACACACACACACACACACACACACACACACACACTGTGGGTGTGAGGAGAATATAGAACCCTCACTATATTTTTTTCTTTCACCTATATATAAATACCAATACAGCCAAAGAAAAATGCCGGAAATACAAACCACTTTTTTTGTGCAACACACTATAGAATGCAGCCATACAGAATGCATGTGATGTACAGCTAGAAACATGTATGGCAGCAGTTCTAACTATCAAGTTGAAAGGGTGGCACATGAGGTTATTACACCAGCTTTATCAGTTCTTTCTCATTGCTTATCTATCAGCCAGCAACAGAAGCTAACCAAGACCACCATACATTATGTGTCTGTCCTCTAAATCCAGTGTGTTTTACCTGACAAGGCTACCAGACACCAGACACCTCCACCCCCACTAATGACGTTCTACATAGATTGGACCATACGATTACTGATTGCAAACTGTTTGTTAACTGGTTAGTACTGTAAATACTACTACTACTGCTATTAATAATAATGAAAATAAACCATTAAGTTTGTGTGTGTATTTACAGAATAGTTTAGATTGCAGTAATATTACAGCACAGCTCAGAATGAATACACGAAAATGTTCCTTACGATGGACGTATAGAAATGCAGTAGACATTTGCTCTTTTTTTTGTCCAACGTGATGTTCCAGTCTTTTCCACAAATGACTGTTGGAGATCGTTCTCAGATAGTTTTCCTCCCCACCAGCTGAATAACTGAATCTTCAGTTGTTCCTAATTTTGAACTGACGCAACACACACATACTTGGGACTGCTATTAATTAATTTCACATAGGACTCTTTTATTGATTTCTTGGTCGTTCTGAAGCCTCTTCAAGGATTTCATATCCAGCAACAATCTGGAGAGATTGCTTCCATTATTGAATTGTGTTGAACACACTTTCAAAACTCGTGAGACCATCCACCATACCTGGCAATCAATATAAACTGTGTGGTGGGAAACTAGGGTCTAATCGGTTTAAATCAGAATGGAATTTTATTCTGAGAGATTCCTACATGTCAAGTCAGAAGTATTCTACCTGGATTGGCTAGGGAGCCACCAAGGGTTACTTGATATCAAATTAGGAGCAGCAAAGGACATCATGCAAATCAACTGGATATATAATAAAAAATATATATATTTCACAATGTAGATGTTTAACATTGGGATTTTCTACATAACTCATAAATAAACTGTATCCAAGTATTTGGTATAGCATCGCGAGCTATACGTACTGTAAGTATAACAATGCCAAACCCACTTTAGGTTGCCATAGGTTTCTAGTTCTCTCTGGACCCCTAACCTGGACCCTGGAAGGAACCAGATTCTCATAAGCAATAAACTTTAAAATCGACCAAAGCTTTGTTCAACTAGGATATCTAAGGCTTACATCAGCACATTGTACCACAGGTCAAATCTGCTCAATGCAACTTGGAAGCAGGGGCTGAAATTATTGATGTAGCAAGGCTATTATCAGTTCTGTTCAGTGTGTTCCTCCTTTCAGTGGTAAGCTGTCAATCTGTGTGAACATACTCAATAGATATTTGGTCTGTGGTCCCATCTCAGACCCCAACATAAAAGCAAATCTTAATGCAATTTGCATTGACCTAATCCACTGTCGCACCAGATCGAACAGAAATGTTCCTTACAGCTTGTCTGAAAAAGAACCAATATTCACCAAGAGGTGAAATGCCAAATTGAAACAAGGGTGTATCCCTGGTGTTGCGAGTTCTTATATTCATCTATTGGTTACTCATATTCAGCCCTTGGCAGTACTGCCTCTGTGATTTTGTGTTTTTAATCCCGCAAACTGTCAGCCAAACAGCAATCTTGCAAATGTGAAGGTTGTTTCTGACAAGAAGTAACAGCGGATATGTTCAAATCACGACTGGTTTTCATTTCAGTGTCAGAGTCTGCTCACAGCACTGCACAATCAATACGCTACCTTCTGCATAATCAATGGATATTGTTTTCTCCAGCAGGTTATTGTCCATTAGTGTCAAGAAAAGGGACATTGAAAAAAAGTTAGGCTTTGAGATGTGATAAGTTTCTATCTTTTATTAATGACTTAATGTTATTAGCAATACTTTGTTGTTATTATTATTATGGTCACGTCTTTTTGAGACTTTCTACCTGACTGTCAGATTTAATTGATTGGAGCTTCACTTGTGTGCGCTTCTGTGATGCGCTCTCGACAGCTTTTAGAGCCCCTCTGTCTATTAAATCAAAAGAATTGCTCCGCAGGCTGATGGATCTGGTAGTTTGTTATGGTGAGATAGCATTAGGCCCATAAACCAGGGCTGATACATTGCAGCTCCACACACTTTATTTTCCTGCTGGCATTTTAAAAGGTTTGGCTCCACTCCTGAAACTTAGAGCCAAATAATAAAATAACTCATCATTTTTTGAAGGAAAACCCTTAAATCTAAAACTAGATTGGCATATGTTCTGTTTTCATGATGCCTACTGAAATGATGCCACAGTCATGGTTGATGATTCTTTTCACTTAAGGGCAACTGAATCATTAGGGGAACTTTCCCTTCAGAACAACTTCAAAGTTTTCACCTAGTTAAAATGGTTGTGATTTAATGTAAAGTATCACGCTCTGTGCAAATAAACAGGTCATCCACTTTCCTATAAAATAATTTTGGACTGTGTAAAACTTTCAAGGTTTCCCATTCCACTTTTTTTTTTTTATTTCCATTTTTTTCTACTGAATAGTCACAATTCACATTTGAAACCATCCTAGCCACATTTTGCAAGGAGATGCTCCTCCTAAATGCAGTATCTTATCATTTAGTGTCATCTCAGGTCAAGAGGCCCGTCATCATAGCACATACACACACACACACACACACACACACACACACACACACACACACACACACACACAAACATGTCTTCTCCAATAGTCAGCTCTAGAGACAACTGTGCATGGACCAAGCCAACTTGTGTGGAACAAGCAAGATGAAAGCCAAGGAGGGGGCAATGAGCAGAGTGGGACGAGTGTTCCCATGGCAAAGCACAGATGGTCCACAACCATCTATCAGCGGGTAATTGACAGGTCCCACGTGGGTCTCTCTGACACAGGCAGTTAAGGGCTGAAGTGCTTCTGAACGTGCCGTTGATGGCGCGAGCAGTGCCAACCACGTGAGCTCTCACAAACAGGGACTAATCGGGAGGAAAAACAGAGTTGAGTCAAGAGGGAGGTTCACTTTTTAATTGTGGGGAATTTTGTCCCAGAATTAGATTACTTGCTCACTGAAGTGGGTAATGGCAGGGACTGTTTACGGCGTAATTGTCAAAACTTGGTACAAGAGCATGTATGTACATGCCTAATTAAATCAGCACGCATGTGGGATATAATAAGCTTACGGATGGAAAAGGTTACTTGTGTGTGTACTGTATGTGTGTGTTGGTACAAAATGTCTGTAAAACTGTACTGTATATGTATGTATGTGTATGTGTGTGAGAGAGAGAGTGTGTGTACAATTTCCCATTGTGGGTGTCTGTTTGTGTGTGTGTATGTGTGTGTGTGTCCATGCATGTGTGGAGATATTGATTGAGGGGCTGCGGCTGGGCACCCTGTCATCTGCATTAGTTGTTAATCAAAGTGGTGGCACTGGTCCCGCGGATCTCCTCGGATACCTCCGCCAGCCTCCCACAACACAAACAGCTTGTGGATCAATTTTTAATAAGGGCTTCTTGTCGTTCCCAGGCCGAGGGCGAGAATTAGAGAGGCATATTTTAATCTGCCGGGGCACCTCGAGACTGCCTTTCTGTCCCTGGTCGATGGTGTGGGCCGTGAGCAGCCTCCAGAACAGGTGAACAACCCAGGATGCTATTTGCCAGAGCAGTCACGCACATACAAAGAGCAGTCACGCACATACAAAGTGTGTTGTTCGAATAAAAATAGATAGATAAATGTAGCTAGACAGTGAAAGATAGAGAGGGAGAAGGTAGAATAAGTAATAGAATGGAGGGAACAGAAAAGTCAGGAAGGTATAGGCTGAAAAAAACAAATGTACTAAAGATGTTGCAAGAGAAGAGAAGATAGATTAAGTGTAGAAGAGAGAATGGATAGGCTATGAATCTCTTAGGCTTACATGCATGCAGGGGGAAAAAAAGACCACCGCTTACACATGTAGGTTAATTTAAACCTCCTCCTCGCTTCAAATACAGGACAAGGTCACTTTCACACTGAGGCACTGCCTCTTAATGACACACGGCCGATGTATGTTTCACACAGAGACGCTGGGCTAAATTAATGAGATGAGGAGACTGCGGGAGCAGGGGATTTGGCCGCACAGCAACACTGATCGAGCAAAGCTTGGCTCTTCAGGGCTGATAAATTATTCACTAAATGCCACAAGGTTGGCCAAACTAGAGAAGAAGAAGACAAAGAAGAAAACGAAGAAAGAGAAAGAAGGAAATAAATGCCCAGGGCTCTGAAAGGGGCCATTAAGGAGCCATTCAAACCAAATTAAAGGCCTTGCCTGCAGAAACAACATCTTTACACATCTCTTTCTTTCTCTTACTTTCTGTCCCACTCTTTCCCTCTCTTTATTTCTTCTTTCTATTTTCTCCCCTGGGAAATTTCCAACAGCTGCCAATGTGTGTGTTTTTGTGTCTGCGTGTGTATGTGTGAGTGTGTGTGTGTGTGGGTTGGGGGGGGGCTGTTCACTGGTTTTCTCCTCAGATTGAGGGGAGATGAAATACGTAGCGCACTGCCGATCACAGACGCAGATAGCAAAGCTTCACCTCTAATGATGGCGGTCTCACTTGAAATCACAGCGAAATGGCGGAGGCCGACCAAAGAGGTTGCACAGCGCAATTGAAGATAAATATTTGCTGACTTGCCGCTTCAAGTTGGAAGATTTCTGGAGTGACACACATAAAAATGCTCGTGCACACACACACACACACACACACACACACAACATGGTGATGCGCTAAGATGGAGGCTTAGCCATAAAAAGCTATTCTCCGCTGTAGTTGCAAATCTCAGTGCCAACACATGAGGATAAGATCAATGTAATCACAGAAGTTATAATGCTAATGTGAATTAACAATTTCTGTGGGAATGTTGAAATTTTCTGTCAGTCGTTTTTGTTGACATAAAAGCCTGAACACACTGAATGTCAACATGCCAATGTTTCAGTTATTCTTCTTAGGCAGTGTGAAATGCACAGCCATGTATTCATGAACATGTACACCCCTGTTCCTTTCTGCTTTAATCATGGAATATTCCAGGGTAAATTCTCCCCTTTCTGCCTGAGGAATGTAGTGTTCCACATGGCCCTCACCCCCCTGCCTCAGGCTCGGTAACCTCTGTGTTTTACTTCCCCCCAAACAATTTACCGTGTCATGCATTCCCCCGACACACAGGTCAGCCTGCGGTCACCAGGCGAGAGTTTGTTCTCTAGCTCTCTCTTTCTCTCTCTCTTTCTCTCGCTCTCTGTCTCTCTCCTCTTTCCCTTTCTCACCGTCTAACTCTTCAATAACCCATACCCCACCCCACCCTCAGCACTCAAATATACCCCCACAAACCCTCTCTCTCCTTCTCTCTCTCCCTTTCTCTTACTAGACCACTTCTACCTCCTTCTGTGAAACATTACCTTCATTATTCCAGGTCAGTGGAACAGTAAGTAAATTGCCAGTGAAAGGCACCAACCCCTGGTTCTGGTGGAGTAGCAGCCCGTCATGCAACCTCAGCGGGCTGCCCCCGTCATCGCCATCGCTGGTACCACACCGCCACGCTGTCAGCTGGCCTTCTTATCCCCATGGTAACCCAACCAATAATTCAAGGAGGCCTTAAGAGTCTGCAGAATAGGGAACGCTGCTGTGATATCAGCGTGTGGTCTCACAGTCACATTTTGTAATGAGTTGTGAAAAGCTTTGTAGTTGTGTTTCACGGTAAATGTCATGTCATGGTTAAAGGTGTTTATTCAGCGAGGGTGGAGAGTAGCCTGCAATGAATGCAAGAATGAGTGGGCTTACTGAAAATCATGGAAAAACTTGTCAGCCATGTAAAAGACATCAATACATTCTGAAAAGTATGTCACTGACGACAGTACAGTTTTCCCCTCAAATCTACACATTCTCCCTCTCTATGAAAATGATCCCTCATCTTGATTTAGTGTCCATTTTGTGCTCAGAAAATGGTTGCGTGTGTACAGTTCTGGCTCTGTACATTGGAAACAAATGGAGTGACTTAGACCGAGCCATGAATAGCCAATCAATACGGTGCTTCAAAATCCCCAAAGGGAGAGATCATTTCATTGACGGAGGGGAACAAATATTAACAATGTTTTGCGAAACCAAAATTAAATTGCGGTCTGCATCTTGCTGATTGAGTTGGGTGTATGAACAAGATTGGCCGCAGAGGCTTGTCTCGACTCTTAGAAATGAATGGACAAATGAGGGAACAAGCTGCGAAAAAAAAGGGTAGGAAGAGATGCATGTTGGGATTCAGGGGCCACAGAAAGCTCTCCATAAAGGAAGTTCTGATAATGCCTGGGAGAACAGCCTGCAATTTTCCTGTAATCTTGCTCAAAATCTCACCAATTACTTAGATAACCATTCACAGCTGCTGCGGCCTCTCCCCGAGGATCTTGTGCTCTATGTCTGACTACATACACGGAGCCAGAGCCACATACGACCACGATGAACACCACTGATAACACTAACAAGCGATCACTCTGTGTCAGATTAGTCGGGGCTGCTGGGCAGGAGTTGAGGGTGGGAGTCTGGCCAGAGCTTCAAAAGGATGAAAGCCTGGTTGATCTAGATGTATCTTTAGCCAAGACACAGACAGAGGTGGGAAACGACTCCATCTCTTTCTGCCCCCCTGCCCCCCATGGTCCTCTCTCTCTCTCTCTCTCTCTCTCCACAGGAGTCAGGTAGGTATCAGCAGTATGGTAATCCAGATCTGCATGGCCTCCGGGTGCACAAGCTGTGGAGCAGGTTGCCTGACACACACACACACACACACCAAAAAAAAAACACCATTCCCCACTCTCTCAGATCTCAGAGTTTCCCCAAGGGCTGCCACGGCGTTACAATGGAGGACTTACTTATGTGTGTGTGTGTGTGTTTCCTGGAGCCATCTTGGCAACCCAGCATTGCCTCAGCCTCATTCAGTCAGATCTGATGGAGCTTGTGTATCTGTGATGCATGCCTGCTTGCCAGTTGACCTTTAGCCCCTCAAAGTAAACAGTGTGTGTGTGTGTGTGTGTGTGTGTGTGTGTGTGTGTGTGTGTGTGTATGCATTACAACTTTGATATAAATTGCAATTGTACAGTATAACAATGCACAATCAGTCGATGATTTTTTGGCTCTCAGAGTTGAGATGTTTGCAAGACTGCCCTATAGCCGAACCTGCCTGGGAACGACGTGAACTCCTCAGTGATTGATTTATCATTGATGTCATTTCCAAGTTTTGCCTTTTCTGGTTCCCCAAGACCCCACATGCCCCCTTGCCTCCCCTCTTTATCCTTATGGCTAATCCATGTTCTGAATACAATTCACAAGGAGATGGGTGTTTGTGGATGACTGTGAATGTGTGTGTGTGTGTGTGTGTGTTTGTGTGTGTGCAGGCCGTGTGATTTTTCCATCCGCCGAGGTCTGAAAGGGCCTAACGCTCGCGGGGAGTAAACTTCAGGCAGAAGAGAAGAGGAGAAATTACAAGGCTGAATGGTCTGTTTCTGCAGGGGGGACTCTAGCTGCTGGGATGAGGCTGTAATTGCTGTTTTGTTTTCCCTCTTGGTACTGGTGTGCACTCTTGCATTGGCGTGGAATGCTAAAGGCAGTTTAAGCAACACACACACACGCACACACACGCACACACACACACACACACACACACAAATCACACACCATGAATCCCTCCTAAGCCCAAGTGAAATGCATCAAGCAGCATGACACGGCAATCATATTACAACCCCTGAGGGTCTGATGAATGCAAGATGCAGGTGTGGCAAAACTCCAATAGCTGGACTCACCGCTACTGGCTGGCCAGCTCTGGTCATCTGTGTTCATTTAACAAATCACGTCGGCTGATAAAAAGAAAAGAAAAACAGCAGTCGCTGAAGGACAAATAAGAAGTTTTTTTTTTTTTTTTTACCAGGCAGTGCCATAGAGAACAGCTTAAGAAAATGATGCCATGCATGTCAATGCCGCACGGTGTAAAACAAAAGATGCAGGTGTAGATCCGACAGACGCGGGGTGATGAAGAAACATCTGGACGGCGTTAGCCCGTGGCCCAAAGGTAAAATGTATTCTCCGTGGCATGCATAGATTTATGAGTTCTCCCCCGCTCCGCTGTCACTTGTGCTGTAATTCCTCTCTCTCTCACACACACACACACACACACACACAGTGAGGCTCTGTGTAGTGTGAAGACAGCAGTCCGTGTTTTTTTATAGTATGCAGCAGTGAAGGCCAGAAAGGGGGAGCGATTGAAAAAGACTATTCATAGTCCAATTTATATCATGGACATGCTCTGGGGTGTGTAACCTTGTAGTCTTTACCTGCTGAGTGCACCCATGAACCTTTCTCCCCTCTTTGCGTGGTGACAGCAGTACTTCAACTGCTAATTTACACCACACACCGCTAACTGCAGCAGGCTCTTTGCTAACAGCCTTGTAGTCTACTGCACCCTTTTACCACTGGCATAATCAGACATTGCATCAGTCTCTTTCTTCCCTCTAGTGCCCTGCAACAACAATGTAGCAGGCAAATGACATGGTTTGGTTTTGGAGTTTGTTCTCAGCATGTGGGCAAAATATCAAACAGATATGCAATCCGCCGGCCCTCGGCGAAAAATTTTGTTCTGTTTTAACATCTAGCCACACAGGTGATGTATGATTTATCTGTGCTTTTGCCCCGTGGCCATGCAGTTGTAGCTTAATCTGCACACAGGCCACCCTGGCACGGAAGGGGATTTGGATTGGGTCGAGATAGATTGGATTTTACAGCCTGAAGGGGAATCTGCATGACTTTATTTTAGATTCTTTAGATAATGCAAAATGTAACATGGAAAATCTCAGCCATCTTTTTCCACTTGATAATTTCCTGCCAACGCCGTTTTGTTTAGTGACATCTGTGCACTTGATTTTTTTTCATTGGTATGACAGTCTGGCCTTTACAAGTCTGCATTTAAGAGACATCAGCACCACAATTATACCTCCTCAGATAGCTGCATAAAATGGTGTGATCACAATCTTTTCTTCCCCATCACGTCAGTGTGCCAACCACACAAAAACCTTCCACAGGGTGACATCCCACGTCCCATCTGAATTATTCAAGGCAAAGTTGGCAACTGTAATATAAAAAAAATCGTGTCGTAAACATGGGAGAGTGGCAGGTTCTCTTGAGCTCTGATGGTAGGCATAGACAGACAGACAGACTTACAGACACAAATACACACACACACACACAAGCAGGCAGACATACACACGTGCGCGCTCACACTCTCTCTCTCTCACACACACACACACACACACACACACACACACACACACACACACTCAAACTTATTCCATCTCTTTCTCTGTCACACTCACATGCACACACACACACAAACTTATTCCATCTCTTTCTCTGTCTCACACACACACAGACATGCATACACACACACACACACACACACACACACACACACACACACACACACACACACACACTCACACTCACACACACCTGCTGCCATCCTGTCAGTCAGGCTGACTGCTCCTAATTAAGAGGTGAGTTGTCACCTCTCCCTGTGCCCTGAGGCCCCTGATTGACGGAGAGGAATCCCCGCTGTGGCGCTCTCAACAATTGATGGCAGACGCTTTCTCAGCCAGGAGATTGGAGCAGGGGGCAACAGCAGCAGCACAACCAATCAGTAGGTAACACTGACGCACACACACACTTGCATACATACATATACTAGAGTTTTTAGTGACAACTCTTACTTTTTATAAATGCAAACTCATTCTAATACAAAATACAACTGAAGTTTGGACAAATGTATAGGACTGGTGATTCAGCGTATGCGTTATTTGTTTTATTTGAAATTGAAAAATCACATGGGTAGTCATACAGATGTACTATTAGAGATGTCTGTGAGGATTCAATTCAGTTTTCAACAGCTTTCTGTCTTTTTAGGAAGCCTGTAACACTGCATAAATCATACACCACTAATGGTGCAGCACAGTGAAAAACACAAAACAATCTGCTCAATTCAGTTCATACATGTTTTTTGATGAAACAGCTTTATTAAGGGGGCTGAAAATCGGCAAATATTTCTCGGCTGGCAGTCATTTTGCTCGTGGACATGTCATCAGTCATGGACCTCTGAAATTAGCATCTCTGCCAGCAGAGACATTGTCAAGATCCACAGCTGAAGACAGCGACATTTCATTAAGAGACACAGGCCTACTGTACTCACAATCCTGCCTTACAATCAATCACAGGTACATTTCAGACCTGGAAATCATTTTCTGTGTCGCTCTGGCAGCTAAATTAGATTGATGTGCACTGGAATTTTAACATGGGAGCGTAAATGATAGAGCTTGTTGAAATACATGTGCCAGCTGCCAATCTTCAGTTTGAATAAAATGACTGAACACTGCAGTGGTGCTTCTTCTCTCATATCTTTCTGTCTCTCCCTCCCTCCTTTGTTCCTCCTCTCTCTCTCTCTCTCTCTCGTTCCCATCAGAGGTATTTATGCCTCCCGGAGTGCAGGTCAGATCGTGCAGCTGAATCCCAATCAGAGCTGCATCACCAAACACGATCAGCATATTAAGGCTGATCAATATTTTCCAAGCTGATGAGAGAGGGGATCGATGCCACAGAAGCGGGGGAGAGAGAAAGAGAGAGAGAGCACACACAGCCACGGTCATGGTCTCTTGGCGGCCAATGACTAGTGGTGGGATGATGAAATGGAATGGAAAGGCTTTGCCACACATGCAGTTGCACACACACTCACAAACACACAAATCCATGCACAGAGAGACACAGAACACACACACACACAGAAAGAGAGAGTGATAGACCTACACACACAAACACGAAGAATCAAACAAACAAACACACACACACACAACCAAATTAATAGGAACTACACAGAGGCATACAACACACAATAGACAAAACACAGACACACTCATATCACAAACACCAAACACAGTTATTTCTGCTCTTTCTGTGGCTCTCTGTCGCTCTTTCTGTCTCTCTCTGTCACACACACAAACACATGCAAACACACTCACTCAGACCTAGCTGTCACCCCAGTCACAAGCAAAGCCCCAACGCAGCAGCATATGAGTGCCAGGAGAAAATGGTCTCAATTTGTCTAGGTCTCTCCAGTGGCTGCATATGCGTGTTGTCGAGGGGTCAGCTCTCGGACAAGTGCAGGGGAGAGAGAGCAATGGATGGATAGATGGAGCGCCCGGGGGATTAGACCAGAGGTGGTACTACTCTGCTGACAGGAGCAATCTCCACTGACAAGACCCCCAAGCCTCCACTCACCACCACGTCTCCATACAGCCACACAGGAGTGCTGAAGACCCCCCTCAGTGCTTCAGTGCTGCCATGGTGAGCACTTACATAAAGTGGGGCTTCTAGGCTGGAAAGGTGGGGAGGTGATGGCCGTTGTGCTTGTAGCGTGTGCTATACTCCTGTGCAAGGGATGGCCAAGAGCTAATTGAAAGCTTTCACTGTTTCAGTTGAAAGCTTTGCTGTTGGCCTAGCCTGACAAGCCAGACTATAACTTCAAAATGTATAGTCTGACCACGACCGATAGACCAGACTCAATCCAGACTATAACTTCAAAATGTATAGTCTGACCACAACCGATAGACCAGACTCAATCCAGACTATAACTTCAAAATGTATAGTCTGACTACAACCAATAGACCAGGCTCATTCCAGACTATAACATCAAAATGTATAGTCTGACCACCACCGACAGACCGCCTCAATCCTAGGGGTGGAATCAGCGGTTGTCTTTCAAACTGGAAAGCGATACAACCAATCAGAGCAACGTCAGCAAAACAACAAATACATCCTTCTTTGAAACAAATGACTTGTGGGCCTTTTTTCACTCAGTTTTCAGAGAGAAGCCCAAGTCTAACTCATCCAGAGTCAATGCCAAAGCCAATTCAAATGGCCTCTATTTCTTGGCCACTTAGTTGATTTGCACTGTCACAGCCCTGTCATTAGCACGCTAAGCCCGCCCAACGCCTCTCTACAAAGAAGGATTTCACTGGTCTTACAAATCTTTGGTAATACCAGTGGTAGACCTGCTAAGGCCCCAATGGTGCGTGGCTAGACATACCCAGGGGTTAAAGTGGTCTGGAACGCATCGGTAGTGCGTACTGGCACCTCAGACAAATTAATAATAAATAGATTCATACTTATCAACCATTACGCAATGCTGTGAAGAAATAGCATGTACATTTTTTATATACAGTCTATGGTGTACAGTCAAATTTCAACTTGGCTATCCTTTAACAGGCTCTAGCTTTCTGACCAATTGCTGGTCATTAACGAACATCAGAAAAAAATGTCCAGTAATACTGGTTTCCTGGCTGGAAAAACAGTTGGTAGGCTAATGTTACTGTCTTTATGACTTCATTCTTTAAAGATGGAGGAGAGAGAAAAAAACAGAGATGCCAAACGAAGAATCACAGATTATTTCCAAGGGTAAGTTTGATCTGGAAATGCTGACAGTATAGGAGGAAAACAACCCTGAAGGACAAGCTGATAGCCTACTTAAACCAGGAAATAGCCTAATGGATGCGTGGTTACATGTTGTTTTGATGAATTGACTGAATGAAATGATGTATTAATGAATTTGACAATAGATATTTTAGTGTGTAATATAACTTTTAGTGTTTTCAGTGACCATGTGAATGGACAGTTCCAGCCTGTCCAGGCCGTCATTTGCTATTTCATAATTGCTGATTTCAGCTAAAGTGCCTAAGTATAACATTCCAAATTCTATATTTTCACCATGATTAGGGGAACAAAAGCAGCTAAGGGCATAGCCCAGAGCAGCATCAGAAGTTGCATACCAGCTACATTTCAGCCGCCCAGCCCAGCTCAGTTCAGCATCAGCACCACTGCCAAACCCAGCACAGCCCAACATCAGCCCCGGTCTGCCCAGTCTAGCAGCACAGACCAACCAAGCAGTAGCACTCACATAGAACAGAAATTGCCAGGTTGTTGAAGTATCTCACAATACGAATATTTCAAAAAATCATACCCATTTATCTATGTCTCTACCAAGAACTTAGGGTGTTCTGAGTGCAAAAGTGAAGTGCAAAAGAAAAGTATTTATAGATAAGGATCTCAAAAGTGCAATTTTTCCTGTGAAAAAAATTGCCATATCCGTGTAGCAAATAAGTAGTGAGATACTTGGAACAACAGTGACACTATTGAATCTGAACAGGGTCAGACAATTTTTTTTTGTGCCGACACAACATTTGAGAGTAACCCCACCTGGCAAATTCCATTTTAACCACTTGGCTTACCCATTGAGCAGAACTATTTGCTACCACTAGGGTACGCCTGGATTTCTAGGGGAACTGTTGGCCCATGGGATTTTGTTTCTATGAATCAAGTGTTTATTTTTTGTCTGCTAAAAAACACTGAATCGGTGTCTTCTTGTGTTGTGTTTTTTGGGCGCACAAATCGACCGAGTTGTGCTGATAGAAAACTTGAATGAATAGCGAATTTACAGAATGTAAAGATCTGGCTTTACAACAAAAATGCTGTCACTGGGGAAAGAATGAAAGCAGTCCAAATCTTTACCTGGCAATTTTCCCATGAGAACTGTGAACTGTGTGTGTCTGTGTGTGTGTGTGTGTATGTGTGTGTGTGTATGTATGTGCACTGATGTGTGTGTGTGTGTGTATGTGTGACAGTGTGTGTGAGAGGAAGCAAGAGAGAGGTGCTGATGATTGCACTATTATAGCTCAGGAGCTTAATGTGTGCCATTAGCAGGTATCTAATGGTAAGTCTATTATTGATCCATTGTAACTGTGTGTGTGTGTGTGTGTGTGTGTGTGTGTGTGTGTGTGTGTGTGTGTGTGTGTGCATGCATGTGTGTCTGTGTGCCTGCAACCTTCCACACATTGACTGCTCCCCTTCTCTCTCTGGGCTGCTAAAACCGGCCAGCGCTTGTCAACATGTGTTTGGTCAGCCTGGACTCTGGCCTTTGCCAGCACCTCACAGTGGGCCAGACCAGCGCAGCCCAAAGTCCCCACAACAAGATCTAAACAGATTCCATTAGATTCAATTTCATGCGGACACACTCCAGTAGTCTCCACTATAAGTCCATCTAGGCTAATGGAGTAATCACATCAATGTGACAATTCAGATATATCTGTGGGAAAACAAGGAATCACAGAGGCCAGTTTGTCTTCATTATGTCTGTGGCACAGTGGTGATGCATACGAATGATTTATTTGTGCAGAAACACAATAAATGCTTTCAAAAAATGGACAATGTAACATTTACCCACAACACGCTAACACAATAAATCTCCAAAAAAACTGAAATAATTGCAAGTGAACAAACACCCGAATTCTCATACTTACTAATTTAATTTATGTACGTGTTTATATTTACACTTCCTGGGTGACATAGACACCACAGGTCCACTTTGAGCCAGCGATGCCTGTATATCTCCATTGTTCATTCAGAGACAAAAAATGTGGCTGATTTCATTTGCCCCTGAATCACAAGCCTCTCATTCGTTGCTGATTGATTTAGCCCAGTTCCTCATGGCCCTCAGTTCAAGTCATTTATGTCCAGCTCAACCCTTCATAGCTGTGGGAGCGCATTGACGACAGCAGCAGTGGTTAGCATTGTGAGCCAGTCACTGACCAAATGAGTGGTCAGTGGAACTGCATCCAAGAGCGTATAATGCAACAACAACAGCAGAAGCGGGGAAAAAGAAAGAAAAAAAAAATCATTGTCTGTTACTGAGGCAACAGATTGAGCAGGTGTGAGGGGATCTGGGAGGGACAAATTACCCAGTGTCCACCTCCTGACACCAAGAGCCTGGCCAGCCTCTCGCAACACACAGGGGGATGAGCAGAACGCTGTTGACAGGGTGGTGGAGATGGGGGAGAGGAGAGACGGCTCTCAAGCTGTGAGGTACACCCTCGGGGGGTGGAGGGGTGTTGGGGTGATTCCATAGAGGGGCATTTCTAGCCAAGCACCAGTCAGAAATAGTACAAATTAGTGGTTGTTTCAAACAAGATTTGCTTGTTATTAACTGCAATTGTCGAAATTAACTGCAGTCTAATAGTGTGAATTAGAGCATATATTTTTTGAATTAAAAAAAACATTTGAACAACATGGAGTGACTGACTGGTTTACTCATAAGAGGCCCTACTCTAGCAAGCAGAAACCATGTCAATTGCATTGTCACATTGTCAGAAGCACACCCAGCAGGATGCCGAGATAAAAAAACTCGGAAACCAAATGTGCATATTTACTCTTGTGAGAAATAACTTCCCTTAGTTGTCTGATGGTGCTTGTGCTGAACATGCAATTATCACACATGATCTGCATTCAAAGATGGAGCAGTAAGAGACTGCATGGTTATAAAATATAAAATGGAGTATGACAGATTTATGATTTCTTTGCAAGTCCCAGTGACATAAGAAAGAGAAAGACAGAGAGAGAAACAGAGAGAGAGAGAGAAAGAAAGAGGGGTATAGTATTCCAGCCTGGCTCAGTAAGGGATAGAACTGTCCATGTGTTCATCCTGGCTCTCCCCTTGCCTTCCAGCCACTGAAAATTCACAAGAGGACTTCAAGCAGACTTAAATTAGATCTTTCTCAAGGCTAAATTAGACCTCAAGCATTTTTCCTTTGGCTGGTTCGGCATTAGATGTGCAAGATTTTCAGGCCCATTTCTCATGTCTTCAGTGCTGCTATTCCCAACGCCCTATCTTTGCCTTTGTAGAGGCAATGGCTAACATATGCCATAGTTGCTTTAGGAGGAAACCCATTTGTGACCACATCTGTTAGACTTGAGGCTAGGCTGGGTCAGGCTGGGTAAGCCATCTCCCTGTGCTGTTATGATTAGAGAAACCACATGAAGAGCGTGTGTCTTTTTCTCGCCATGCCGGAAACATCTTGGCAAACGATGACGGCAGTCGGTGGGTTGGTCTGTCGCTCGGTGCAGGGCTGTGACGGTAACGCCAATAAACGCCATGGTGCCTCTTGCAGGGGGTCTGTCATGATCCAGAAGCCACTGACACGCAACAGTTGTGGATCATCAGGAGTGCATCACAAACACACACACACACACACACACACACAAAGACACACACAAATCTATATGTTTACACTGATATGTAATAGTAAATGAAATCCATAAGAATTCACTGTTTTTTTAGCAGTTTTGTTCTATTTGGGTTCTATAAAAATCAAGTCCCACCTCTATCTCTACATTTGTACAGTTTCACAGTTTCAAACTGGCATTTCTATTTTGCTAAAAACAAACATCATGTTATCTCTGATGAGAACACATCATGTCATGAACACCTGAGATGTGTTTTTCCAAAAGTCTTGATGTTGAGCCGACTGACTGAAAGAGAACAATGCTAACAAATAGTTAGCGCCTTGTTCTTCCACTTTGGAAAAACTGTAACAATTAACCGGGATTTGATGATATCCCCCACTTACAAGACAAATGGCACACAAAATATTGAAGACATTAACAAGAGTATGTAATATTAGCACAACCAACTTACTCTTTCAGCCGAGTGGTAAAATATTTTTAGATAATAGGTTATTTTTAAACCTTTTGAAGTCAATGCTTCAAAAAAGATCTATGCTAGTAATTCTTTAAGTAAACCACGTCTGTGTGCATGCACCTTACATGTATTTAGTCTCCTTACATTTTATTTTCACACTGGCCCAGTCCAACACACTGATCACTGGGAGAAATAAATGGGTAGGTTGTGCCAAGTGTAATCGCCTGAAAGAATTTAACAGCCACTAATTGCTGTATTTAAGACCTACAGTCACACTCCTCCTCTCATCTCCATTGTTCCTCGTTAAGTCCCTTGTTACCACATACTCCAACACCTTGATGAAATTCAGACGTAAACAAACACAATGTGAACAGCCAAGTGCGTAAGAAAAACAGCAACATCTTTTACTCTCATTATAAATTTTGTAAACCAAGGCTGCTTTTAAAACAAAGCATGGCATCAGTGCACTGTTCAGCCCATTCACTGATGATTGAGGCAAGAGAGGGGTTTGCCTTTGCCACATTATCCCACGCTGCACCACCACCGCCACCACTCTCACCACTGGCCCTGCAGGAGAGAGCACAAAGGCAGCATCTAAGGGAGGGGACAGGTCGTGTCACTGTGACCATCTACAGGGTAGTCAGTCAGCCTCCTAATCAGGGAGCAGCTCTGTGGGCTTCCTGTCACTCACCTCTCTCATCTCAAAACAGACATGGGGTGAAAAGCATCTGCTATAAATGACCATTTTATAGGAATGACAGAGCAAGTATATGCAATACTCACATTAATCCTTCATGGAGTTAAACTCATAGGATAAGATATATGATATATGATAGGATAGGACACAAAATGATGAAAATTTGTCAGTAATATATTTTCAGTCACTGGATGTAGCTCAATTCCTAAAACGGTTAAAATTCCAGTTCCAGTCCTTGTTCTACAGGCAATGAAGTGTGTAGGCTCTCAAGATTGGCACCATTATCGTGTCGCATAAAACACCTTTTAAATTCGCCACAGACATTCGAATATCACTCTGTCGTGTTTGTTCTAGTGCACATGAATCGTGTGCCACAGACATTATTCTGCCCAGACCATTCAGCTTCCACATGCTAATGCAGCACTTAGAAAGCACCCCATCTCACACGCACAGACACACACTCACACGCATAATGACTTACACTCATATGTTAATGCTCCCCACATCTCAAATAACACCATGATCCCTCCTGCCCTCATGGCCTTGCCGCTAGTGGTGTGAGCTTGCTTGATTCCCCGCAGACTGAGCATTTATTTACCTGGGTGATCACACTGATCACCGCAAATGGCGGCACTCGTCATCCAGGGCCATGATGGGCTTAGACGGATCTTTGTGTTGGAGGCTTTGTGTCCAATCAACAGCGACCCTGCCTGATACGTTATGTAAGTGCATGGATGAATACGGCAGACAATTAATGTCAGGCTCATTACAGAACAGAGTAGGGGACTTCATCTTCATCTATCTCCATAGCTATCTACCTACCAACCTACGTACTTCTCTAGCACTTTGATCAAGTTGAATGTTGTTTTGGTATGCGTTTAGTATAGTTCCTTTATTGTGAGCATGGCAGAGAGAGAGAAGGAGAGAGAGAGAGCGGGAGAGAGGAACCAGAGTACCCTGGCCCTGGATGGGCTCCAAGTGCCTCATCAGACACAATGACAAGCACCTGAGAGCTGGGAGATCGCCCAATCACACAGCGCTGTGTCTGCACCTGCTGCAGCTGGCCTCTTTCACTTTGATCCCCGCTTGGCAAGATCTGGGCATCTGCACTACTTCAAAAACAACAAGTGCACCAACGTTTTATCAGCGAGAGAAAATCATGTATGAACCTGTATACTCAATTTCCCCTAAAATTAGACCACTAAATACATTTCCATTTTTTATGCAGCTACAATAAGCTCATGAACTGATTCACTGGAGATATAGACACGGTGCGAGTCAACAGCCTCGCTAAATTGTCCGCGGCTGCAGTAAATCTCAGTGCTGGGTGACACCCGGGATGCAACTGTGATTCCGGTGCAGCATTTCATCAGCACAGAATGTGACAGACAATGATGCTCCTGCCAGGCAGAGCCGGGGTAGATGGCCAGAATAAATTGGCCTCAGGATTACTTCTCTCGCCCACCACAGATACAAAGCCCCGGCGCAGTCTCATCCACGCCAATATGGTAGCAGCCGGGAACATCATTTAAGCGGTGAGCGTTGTTGGAACATGGTGATAATACAAGGCATCGTTCCCTCTCCCACGCAGGATATTAACAGTAAAAAGTAGCCCCGGCTGTTACTGACAATAAAAGAAGTCTTTTTTGGACTGTGCTCCAGTCCCACCATGAAGGTATATGCATTCATGATCATGATGGCCGACAGATTTTCAAAATGGGAAAATTTGTTGTATGAATGTCATGGCAAAGAATGTCATGGCAAGAAGGCAGAAAGAAGGACATGCTGAGAAAAAGGTACAGACCCAAAAAAAACAACAACTAGAAAAACAGGCATGCATGTGTACACAGATACACACACACAGCCCTTGCCGGTCCTGCGGTTTTTCAAGGGTAGATGGAGTAAAGTAATTGTACCATTGATGGCCTGATTGACAAGGAAATAATCAAAACTAAAAGAGAATGGTATAGGTAAGTATAAGTACATGTAGCTTTTATTGTCAATTTCATCACATGCACAAGACATACAAAGGAATGGAAATATATTTCTCACTCCCCCTGTGGTGGGGAGAGCAAGAGGTCGCTGCGTCCAGGGACACGTCACCAATGTTCCAAATTCCAAACCAATGGTGACTTCACACTGAACTGTCAAATTCCTGTCATCACAGGTGTGCCATCAACACATTATCAGGCCTATATGCAACAGGTCGGGTCGAATGACTAAACAGGCTGTTGGTTTATAGTTGAGAACTCTGAGATTTTTTTTCTGGACCTTCATGATAGGTTGCCATCATCTTTACTGTAATGACACATTCGGACAAGACTAAAACCACTTGGAAGCTCTGGTGAAAATTACTCTATTCCACTTCTCCATCAAAATAGATTTATACAGACAAAAAGGGACAGAGCCATAAAAACAACCAGAAAACAGATGTACACACACACACACACACATTCTCTCACACACACACACTCACACATAAGCAAACAGTGGTTCCTAGAGATGTTTGTGGAGGGGTTGCAGTATTGACTCACGTCACCATGCGGCTTTGGCAGGATTAGCCTGTCAAGCTGAGAAAATCAGGCATGACAAGAGTGACCTTAAAGGTGCCAAGCATGAAAGGTCAGACAAAATGCCAGGGACATATATCTCATTTACATCCATAAAGCATTTGTACACACATAGGGATTTATACAGACACATTCACACAGCAACACACCCACACACAAACACACACTCAAATTAATAACATATCTTTTCAGGACTGAGGGTGTCTGCACAGCTCTGGTGCCATCCGGACCAATCCACTGAGTGACTCACACTTTAGCAGAATCTTCTTACGATGAATGTCTTCTGTTACTCAGTAACTCTTGCTGTTTCTGAAATGGTGTACAGCTCTGTGCTGCATGCCACAGGAACTGGAATCTGTCATTTTGTATCAAAAGAATGTGTGCTCATTGACTAAATTGTGTGCGCACTTTAAGTCATTCAATGAAATTTAGCGCACATTTTCTCAATATGGAACAAGCAAAATAAGATCTTGCAATGGTGCACCCCAGGCAGGACGAAGCACAGCAGTATGCCATTTTGAAAACAGCATCTGTCTCTTTGATCTGACATTACAGTTCTTATAGACCGCAGCTGTATGGTTACACGAATAGATGTCTTTCAACAACAAATATTACTCTGTGTGTGTTGTGAGTGTGTGAGGGGGTGAATACTCTGCCTACCTCAACACAAGTGGGCTTGGACACAAAAAGACATCTGACAGTGTGGACAATACATTCTATGTGATACAACTTGAAACTATATATATATATATATATATATATATATATGTATGGGTCATTCTACAAAAAAGGTGTAAATGCTATATAAATTGTCATGGCATGCTTATTGAAAGCATTTACTCACACAAACTCACATAAACTGCTCTGCCTGGGAGCATTGTAAAACATCCCCTTCGCAACACTTGACCCTGTGACCTCAGCAATGGGAATCAGGCATGCAGCTACACAACGACATAAAACAGCCACAGGTGTAAACTTTGTGAGCGCACATGGAATGAGGATTCCTCTGAATGGCACAGCCTCATCTCATCTGAACAGTCTCATCTGCTGTGTCTGTTACTGCAGGACTTTCCTGAATACAAGCCACACCATGTGTAAACCTCAGGTCAATGTTTAATGCAAACTAAAAAAGCAAAAGCATGTACTGACCTCAACCATGTATTAATCTCAGTTTACTAAAATTACCTGTTGAACAACAAGCAGATCAGATCAAATAGAATGATGAAAAGAAATGCAATCCTGTATATACCCCTCACCCATTTTTCAACCTCATAAACGAAGAAATTCTGCAAAATCAATGTATTAACCTCGGTTAATAATCAATGTATTAACCTCAGTTAATAATCAGGAAACTGCAGAGGCATTTCATTTCATCATGGAGAGTCTTCATTTTCAGGTGTCACATCATATGTGACCTTGTGTCACTCTCACGCTGCTCATGCCTTTTACTAGTGGACCATTCACTTTTGGAGACTGAAAACCTGGTTTACTAGTTTCATCACTAGATCACTAGGTCTCTGCACCACATCATACTCTATGTGTGTTTTTTGTTAGTTTTCAATGATAGGTAATGACTTTTAAAGGAGAAATCTGGTGTAAATCAAATCATAGCCCTGTTGTTCAAAGTCACAGAGTGCTGCCTGTAGGAAAATTTGCGATAAAATTTGATACAGACCTAACAGTGAACTCACTTTCACTTTCATTTTCTTATGCCCCATTCAGTAGATGATTCCCTACAGACAGCACTCAGTGACCTCAAACAACAGGGCTATGGATTGAATCACGCCACATTTCTCTTTTAAGCGGTAAATTACACACTTCATAATTCACTTTTTTTCATTTGTTTATAGAAGAAGTATCTGGAGACATTTACTAAGCAGAGTCAGGGATTGTATTTGACATCATCACCATTGATTAGACAGTGGACCAGTGAAGGGTGAGATGACATAAGATACAGAAGTAAAGAAGGAAGGGGAAGGGTAGACAAGAAGACACTCCACTTACATGTTAGCATGTTATATCCAATAAATGAGTCATTCACCCCCCATAGATAGGCATGGCAACCCCACCCTTGGGGTGGACAGGTCAAACTCCGCCTTCCTGACTGTTTAATGTTGAGGACTGCATAGTGACCATCAATAATGACACAACCAATAATCACACTGAGATCTCCATAGAAGGGCATAAATCACAGGCTCCACAATACCAACAAGACCTCCAGGCTAGGCGCATAAGACATTTTCTTAGCAGCGGTTTTCTCTTCTAGGTCCTCTCTGAAGTGAGTAATGGCAGCAGAGACCTCCACTGCCAACTCTGCAAACCAGTTTGCATGACCACTGTGTAAGAGAGCTGAGTGTGATTCACAGACTGAAGGTCGCTTCAGCCGTGTGCCGTCCATGACCTTTTGACCCCATTTGCCCCCAGTGGTCTAAGCTGGAGTCATTAAACCACCATTAAAGACTGCTGAGCAGTGTGGGTGCCAGTGGAGGTCAAGCATAGAGGTGCAATGGGGGACATAGAGGACGCATTAAAACCACATGCATCTGACGGATCACATAGAGGGACCATGCTTACTGACCTGACAAAAAGCAGAAGACCTTAGGGGAATGTTATCTGAGAGTTGTGCTGCACTTCCTGAGTTTTACAGCCTCATACAGCCTACACCCACTTCCACACACACGCACACACACATACAAATACAAACATGCACACACATACACACATTTATACAAGAATGTGCAATTCCTCCCATGCAGTCATGGATGCGTGTCATACACATCTATTCAGAGATTCAAACTCACAGGGAGCCACATACACAGTTGTATGGAGTTGCTCCCTCTACAAAATCAAGCACTCGACACACGCACAACATTGATTAGCCTGTTTACAGAATCAATTTTCCCAAATGATGCAAAATGATGTGACAGGAGAGCTTGGTGGGCTCCGAAAGGCATCACAAGGCCAATTAGATTTAATGAACAATCGGCTCACTTGGCAATTACACCTCAAAAATGGAAAAGGTACACTTATTTAGGCTAATCAAATTTCATTAGCACAATTAAGTTCAACTCCACAATATAATAACTGCTAAAATGTCAACAGCAACAGAGTACAACAGATAGTGACAGTGCTGCTATAATCAAGTGTATTGAGAGCACAAAACACACACGCACACACACACACACAGTCTCTACACTCTTCATCTCTATAGTGAGAGAGAAACAGAGAAACAGAGAAAATGGTCAGTCTAAAGCACGTAGAGGTCAAAAGTCATAATCACAAAGCTCCACTATTTCAGTCTAGTGCTGCATAGGAAAGAAATGAAGTGCAGAAAAAGGAGCAGAAAACATGGCATGAAAGATAAATGATTCACCTGTTTCAGTACAAAGACCCTTGGCAGGGTGCTCTCCGCTGGATATACGATCTAATCATCATAATCACTTAATCATTTTAATTCCTCCACTACCCCCTTCTCTTCTTAACAGCCCTCAGATCGTCATAACTCATTGCACTGGGCTTCTCCTTCAAGCCTATCAGGTTCGAGGGTTCCTCCTGTGCTCCTGGATCTCAGAGGAGGCATTATGAAGAACAGGAAGGATGGAGAAAAAAATGAAAACAGAAAGAAATGAGAGAAGTTATTGAGAGGGAACATGGAGTGAGTGGGATATGAATGCGATAAGATGCAACACAGCCGCTGTGTCGTGTGCTAACGAGCCGGCATCTGACCCTCCTGGCTCATACCACACTGTACCTCTGCAATGTCATTAGAAGAGTAATGGTGTGTTCACAGCAAGTCAAATTTTACCGTTAGTCCGTGAAAGAGTAGGAGTGAAAGAAGGCAAAGCCATGATTGCTGTAAGGTCATACTGTATATGCACAATGACCTGGCTGGCTTTTCCAGGCACGTGGCACTGTACCTCATCAATGTTTATCATGAGAGATGAGTCATCAGTGAATTATGCATCCCGGCTTAATGAAGGGAGCTCAGAATAGGAAATGAAGAAGAATCTGATTCCTTTGCCCTCTGACCTTGTCGAGATTGGAGTGAAATAGATTCCAGGCATGAATAAAAACATTGACCCAACAATAAATTTGAGCACATCTGATAAAATCTGGTATTCATGGGGCATTAGTTAATTAGAGCTAACAGGACAACAAAGAAGCATGATTGAGCTGATGGTATCGGGCAATGCCTCTTTTCTCCATTGTGTTTGTCTTGCTTCAGACAACAGCAACAGGAGAATTGAGTTCCTTTCAAAACAACCTCTAGCCTCTTCACACACAACATTCATGGTTTTTTTTCATGTTTGTTTTTTTTTTTTGTTTGGATTTGCTCATTGTGTTTCAGATATTTCACAATCAGTGCTCTACACTTAAAAGGCAGCAAAATAAAGATGACTCATAAGGTTGTCTTTGTTTCATTACTCTTAGTGGTCTGGGATTGGATGATTGGATGTTTCCTATCTGTGGATGATGATTGTGCCACAGGTTAGGTGGAGAGGAGAGAGGTGAGACAAGAGGTGATGTTATCAGCTCAGGATGGAGGCAAAGTGGGAGAAAGCTGGTTCTCACAGGTTATTCGAACTTCTCAGTTTCCAATCTTCCAGTGACTCCCCTCATACCACACAGAGATACTAAACTAAACTACTACTATACTAAACTACATGTCACTTCCAATACAGCCATATACAATATATAATCTCCATATTGCCCTCTACAGAAGTATGCTGTCATCACATTTGTCAACAATATGACTAAGTTACTCTAATAGTGACTGATTTTATGACCCATAATAGCAGTCTCTGCCATATATGATGCTATGGCATCCAGTACTATGATCTGTAAGGGAAAAATTGCTGGTGGTAACCTTACACCAATATCATTGGATATTAACATTGTTACAGTCACTATGGCTTTATATAGTGCCTACCATAACTGTATGACATGGTTATGATGTTCTTATAACTAGGAGACCATGGAAAATGTTTTCCTAGTTTAACTCCAAGCAGCAGGGGTGTACAAATAATCCCCAATAATCACATAAGATTTTATCACTCTGATTATAAACAGGTTGTTTAAGCCTCTTCAGTCTTCCAGACTCGCCTCACATAAAGACACCACATCCATTGGCACTTCAACATAGCCATGGCCTGCATATTGCCCTCTATAGAACATGGTTGTATATAGATTTCCTGTGACATTTAGCAACATTGTAACTATGTTATCATCAATAAAAGCTTTCATAGTGATTGATTTTATGACATGTTATGAGTGGCTCATGTATGATCGGTTAGAATGATCGCTGGTATAGACTGTAATATCATCGGACATGACCAGATAATGATCACTTGTGGGCGTATATTGCATTTGTCATATCTTCTTGACATGGTTATGACATACATATAACCAAGAGGTAAAGAAATAAAGTGTTAACTTAGTGTTAACCTATCTAACTCCAAGGAGGGCCAAAGCTAAATGGGTCTCTTCTTTGATGGATTCTGCCCCCTGCATGCCTGCAATGTCCCTCACCTTGAATTTATTACTCGCTTGGGTTTATTAGTGTCCGTTTCAGGGTTCATTTTCTGCAAAACATTCCCTTGATAATGCTTTTGACCAGAAGGAAGTGTAGCAGGAATAGCAAATCCATTGGCAATCCATCTAGAGTCACTTAATGGAGACTCGGCTTCAAGCTGATTTGATTCTTCCATGCTCTTTTGGCTTTGTGCCTGGCAAAACAAATCTAATCACTTCTTAAGTAGTGATGACATTGTGCATCAAACATTTACTGAACAGAGAGGTGAATTGCATGGAACAGACACGTGCACTGACACTCTTGTAACTCACAAACTATCCATGTAATGTTGGCTACACACGTCTCTATCGATACACACATTCATCTTTACTCAGAGTTACATAATGCTATTTCTCTCTCTTTCTCTCTCTCTGTGTCTCACACACACACACCCACACCGACACCCACACACACACACACACACACACACACACACACACACACACACACACACACGCGTAGTAAATTGCAGCTATGGCAAGTGTTGTGGACGGTTGAGGGCTAAATTAATTTAGCATCTACTGTCAGTCCACTTACTGAATCTCCCCATAACTGCATTTCCCAGTGGCTGATCTCCACATCAGAGGCACTCAAATGCACACAGAGCTGAATGTGTGTGTGCCTATGTATGTGTGTGTGTGTGTGTGTGTGTGTGTGTGTGTCTGTGCGTGTGCGCATACATGTTTGTATGTGTGTGTGTGTGTGTGTGTGTGTGTGTGAATGTGCGTGTGTCTATTTGTGTCAGTGTGTTTGTGTCACTGTAGGTGTCTTTGTGTTTAAGCTGAAACATCAATGTACAGTCTTCTATGGAACACAAACATATAAACCCAGTAATTAGAAAAAGAACAAACGCACCCTCACACACAGTTATAAGACTGCTCTTTTTACTGCTTTCACACTTCAAGTGAAATCTTAAAAGATACAATTCCAGTCCTCTATTTATTTACATTGATCAGTTAAAGCAAGCAGCATGCCTCCTTGTATGTTATACAGATGATGTATTCCAAATGGTGCTTTAGCACTAGGGTTAGTTAAAGTTACAAAGCATGATAATAGTTTGACACAAACACTATGTGTCACTTTGGCAATATGTAGTCAAAAATGTGAATGCATAAAATCTCTCCATTGAATCAAATGAAATAAAGATTCATGGACATGAATGAATTAAACAATTGTAGTCAAAGGCACATGTGGCCTGTGCAGTAGTAGTACAATCAAGAAAACATGTAAAATGTCAAAAAGTAGATCTGTTGTAACGGCTCTGATTGCATCACTGTCGGTACCTGTCTATGAGCAGTGTCCAATTTTCCTCGTAGACGCCTCCTGGGTTTTGTGCGCATGAGTGTCTCATTTCAGATTTCTGTTAGCAGCTCCTGGTTGGTTGTGTTCTACTGAACAACTATGATGCTCTGCATTCATCAGATAATCCCAGCACATATGATGGATTCATTTGCATAGAGCTGAGCAGAGCCTAACTTCTTTATGTGACAACGCTACTCAAACAGCTGCGCCGCCTTCCTCCGCCTGACGCTCTCCGTTGAAAATGAAGTTGTTTGACTTGATGTGATTAGTGGACAGGCAATGTGTGATTGTAAACAGCCAAATTAATGTCAGCACACAATATGTAGATGGTGTCATTGACTGCATGGCTTAAATTTGGTGCACAGTGAGATTATAAAAAGGCCTTCACACACACACACACACACACACACACATTTCTCTTTCTCTTTCTCACACACACAGAAAAATACAGATTCTCTCTCTCTTTTTCAGACACACACAAGCGCGTGCACACACACACACACACACAAAGCCACTTGTAATTGTCGGTAATGAGACCTCATCTGTCTGTCTGAGCCATAGTAGTGTTGCTGTGACTAAAACACTGTCAAACGTGTGGACAAAGAGACAAAGAAGAGCATAGAGAAAAGAGAATGAAAGTGAGCGAGAGAAAGAGAGTGAGAGAGAGCGCGTGTGTGCCTGTGTGTGTATCTGACTGTCAGGAAGATTGTGGTGACAGAGATCAAGTGTAAACTGATAAGGACTTACAGCTCCACCTTGAGGCCTCTGATCATGCTGCTCCATCCCACTCTTGCTGTAAGTCTGGTTTGAGCACACCATTCATAGTGTACTGTACTGTTCTCCTCGAATCAGGACAAAGGGTACACTAGACACAGAGATACAGATTCAGCAGAGCATGGACTCAGACTAGACTGAAATTATATTAGCACCTCCTAGGTACTGCAAAGGGGCAAGCTGAAAAGGTCTCTCACACTTCTACATATCCTTACTTCACACAGTTCTTACTACACATGCCATTGTCTTACAGTGCACACACACACAGGCACAGACACAACATCTTAGTGAAAATCAAGTACACTGTACAATACCATACTGCCATCTGGTGGATTCAATAATGTTCTACATTTGCACTGTAAAATCTCTTTCCTGTCCAGTAGGAGGAGCCAAAGTCCCTCACATCGCACCACAGAACACTGATTGTATAAAGAAATAAGAGGTACAGCCATGCTTTGACCACTTCACTTGAATGATTAATGATGGCTGAAAAAAGTTTACTAGGAGCCTGTATGATTGACAACTACCTCCACTTGTCACCTCCACTCTCTAAGTGACTGCATCTAGTTCCTTAACCACTACGCTACCACCATCCAAATTCTTTGGAATTTTGCCATTGAACTTGAACTTAACATGACTGATTTCAAAGTGTTTGCACTGTGAACTTCACACATGGTGTAGTTTGTCATCTCCTTAATTAAGTGTCCCACTATTAAAATTCTTCCCTGCAACATATATAACGGCTTTCGACCAAATTTGCCAAAGTACCCAATAATGTGAAATGTTATCTTACAGAAATAAGTAAGAAATAATACAGAAACAGGAGTATGAAAAGTGTAGATATAAAATAAATGATGACAATAATGGTCCGGTAGTACAGTAATGTCCATCCTCTCTTGCTTATATATCACTGATATTACATCTACAGGATAGGTAGCCTAGGGCCATAGCCTGCTGTCATTGCAAACATGTTAAACAATTGGTCAGCTTTCCAAGTCACTGGCTGAACTTGTAGCCTGATGTACCTTCTTGAAGTAGATATTAACTCTTGTAATTCAGTTTTAAGTCTTTGGTGAGAGTTCCCCGCCCCTATATCTGTGTGGAAGAGGTAGAGGAAGAGGAGAAGGCAGATATCCCTCCTCTTGTGTTTCGGGGTTTTTTTTTGAACAAATTTACATTTTTTTCCTCTCAAAAATGTACTTAATCTAATTGGATGGTCAAACATTTTGCGTGTTTATTCAAATTTGTTACACCTGTGATGTTTTGGTCAAAAATGACCGGACTGTAAGAAAATTAACGGGTGAGATCACACAACACGTATTCATTTACACAAACATAAGCACACTCCACACTCCCTATTTTTGCTTCCCGTGACAGCCTCCACCAAAAACCTATTTCCAATAAAATCGCTCCCTCATTGAATTACAAAGGCTTCGTTCAGTGAGGCCTACAGGCCATAATTAGTTCACTTAAGTTTTAAATTTGTAATATTCAAGAGATCATAAATTGATCTTAAGTTGACAGAAGTCTGTTACAAAATGTGATAATAATTATTGATGTAATATGTTAATATTATCATCTCAAGTTAAAAATGCTCCAGGCATTTTTGACCGGAACACCAAAGTTGTAACCATGAACACAACAGGTGGGATATATGAGTGTGGTGTAATGTGAACCATTAAATCTTCATTTTTTTAAAATCACATTAGGACACACACCAGCTCACATGTGCATGCAACAAGCTGGATGGGCTATTTTCAGATTGGAGTTATTGGCTTAATTTCAAGCTAACTATCACTATTACCTGATACTCTCACTCAGATAAGCTGAAAACATTACATAGTAACGTAATGATTTGTAACTCAGTTTCATTGATTCTACTTTTTTCTGTGTCAGTTTTCCCCAGCCATTTCTACATTTCTATTTTCATGTGATGTGTTCTCATCAGCCATACAGCTATACAGTTGAACTGCTGTTTATAATGACCTGGCATTGCTAGAGTTTTTTTTCTCTTCTGGTTTCTTTTTTTTTAAGTAATTGTCTGTTTCCGTGCGAAACTCGCTTTACATGTAGGTTCAATTGAGGTACGGTGTGTAGTAACTTTTGGTCCCAGACATATAGCCCCAATGAGCTTATAGCATGTAAGCTATTTTGGTTCCCAAGGACCCTTGGCGTGGTCCCCTCACAAGACAAGGTTGGTCATACACAGTTAAACTTTCAGTGGTTCAACTAGTCACTACTTCTTGGTTGTGACATGTTACGGACCAGAATGCACTACTTGGGTTCAACATCTTCATATTCAGCCCTTCCTGTGTTCACTGATTGGTCTGCAGAATCGGTGGAAACCTAAGTCTATGGATAGATCCCTGATGCAGTGGTGTTGCTAAATGAGAAATTGAACGGAACCACTCGGCAGCACGAGTCTGGCTACAGGTCTCAGGGATTACAAACAATGAGCTCTCAAACCCCAATACATGATGTAGTGCCACCTACTGGGAGAAAGCACAGTCTTTTCAGAATTTTAAGAATTAAAAATATCCCTGTTTTATATATAAAGTCTTACATGGACTTGCACCAACCCCATTAAACAAATTCTTCAAAAGAGCTAAGGGTGGCATTACAAGGGATTCAAAGGTGACTGTATAATACCGTTCAGACATACTACTTTTGGACAAACTGACAAACTGTACCATCTGTAATGGGTTGCAAATTCTGGAACAGTCTACCACTTATATTAAGGGAACACTCTACATAAGGACATCTCACAACCATTATTTTGGGAAGACAAAATAGTCCCTACCAATATTTAGCATTTCATTTTTATATAACAAAGACACAAATTTATTCACATATTTTTTTGCAAACTCAATAGTATAATTTTAGTTGTCACGTTTTGTTTTTTCAACATGTCAGCATTCTGCATTTCAAAGCTAGAGCGACAGGGTTACCCATGCTGCAGTTTCATTGGCTGAAACAAAGGGTCCGCAGGCTCACATTCTTCTCACATGGAGAAAACTCACTGAGGCAAGTAGAAGACACAAAGGAGAAAGCATAGGCCCTATGTGTGTTTGTGTGTGACAAATGTAAGTTATCTGTGATAGCCTACTGCAAGTCCTCAGAAACAGGAGCAACTTAACATTACTATTATCTTGGTATTCAAACTCATGTTAGTCCTATTAGTGACACCTAAAAAGAAAAAAGACGGAGATATTTCAACACCCAAGTAGTAGTCCAGAACAGGCTGGCATTATTTATACCATACACTGCAAACTTCACATTGCAAAGTGTTATATCAACTGTCTTTCTGCTGTGAAAAGTTGTTAGACGTTGTGTGGTATTAACATAGCCTACAGCAGCATTTCTCAAACTGCGGGGAATAGACATGACAGGTTGGGTGCAAGACGTTAGAACCCTTGAGACAGACGGCCACACCTTGCCCCCGAATTCACACCCGTTCATCTCTGTCAGATTACTTGTGGAGTTTTCATCACACAGAAACCACGCTCATATTGCACAACCTGAGCTTTTTAACTGTGTTACTCGCTAGTTGCTGTAATGAATGGATTGCGAGAAAAAGTAGCTCTGCATCCATCTCATATTCATTCATCTTGGAGAAATATCTCATGATCTCAACTCAAACAATTGGCATAGGCTAACGCATTCCAATATAAATAGGAGAACCTACCGATTTCAGTGCTCTATGATAAGCAGTGCCCGGGCCCGGTCTTTAAATCACATCAAATTTCAGCATAGTCTCTAGCTCCCACCACCAAATAATTTATTTCCAATCCGTATTAAAAGTTGTTCTCAGATTTTGTTCTCATATAGCCAGGGCACATGTGAAAATGTGATTTCAGCACCCTGGTCTGCAATAGAGAGGATTATGATGCAGCCTTGTGTCTACTGCAACTATTCCTCTCTGTGTAATGAAATGTGAATAAAATATGAAAATGAATAAAATATTCTGTCAATATTCGCGAGGTCAAACTGTATGTCACCGTCATCTCATATTGCCAGAATCCAGAAACCCACCCTATCCACATATGAAACGATATTTTTACTGGCATGCTTTGGTGAGATGCAGAAAATTATAGTACACAAAATATTTTTTTTGATACTAAGGCTTATTTAAGGAATATGCAAGTAGTAAAACATCAAACCCTGCCAGATGTGAGTAGCTTATCTGCTTATCTGGGGTTGGTATTGTCCCTACCAAGCCTAAGACCAAATCTACGCCGTTGACTTACCACCAGTTTAAAGCCAATGTTAGACTACGGCTGGTTGCAAACCAGACCTGCAGTCATTTTCAACATGCCACATATTTCATACAGTTCTTTAAGTGTGTCCATTTACTTTGTTCTTTGTAGAGTGTGTTTTATTGTTGTCTTTGTCTTGCTCTGTTTTATGTTGTGTTTTTTATGGTATTGTCATTTGTTTGGTCTTGTCTTTAGTAAATGTATAGTTATAATGTGTGTCTGTAGATTGGCTGTTTATGTCACCTGCCTAGGGACAACAGATGAAAATTAGCAGTTATAATGCTCTGGCGTCTTTCCACTATATACTTCCACTAATGTTCATTAAGATGCAATGTCCCAACCAAATAAACCAGCAAAAAACAGAAATTACAGAAATTTAACTTGAAAATCTTATTTTAACTGTTTGCTAACCACCATAATGGTAGTTTAGGATCTTATTTAGGAAAAAAGCCATTACAGAGAAGCTTTTCTTAGGTCAATTTTCCTATCCTGACTTAAATTAACTAGTTGACTTAACTTTAGGACTACTGTGAGGCTGTCCTTACTTACAATCCCTTCCACATAACATTATGGGATTTTTGACTATGTGTTCACTAACTTGGTGGTAGAAGACGGTAATGTTAGGTTTTTATCCCCTAGCTCACCATACATTAATGTTAGCTCTCTCTCCTTTTCTCGCCCTTGCTTAAAATTCCAGAGTTCACAATCTCATTGTTTCTTTCATTGCTCATCTACACTGAATAAAAGTGCTTTATAGTGCTAGTTTTTGTTTGCTAGTGAATGCAGCCTTGGCATAACTGAAAATAGATACATGGATTTCCGAGAATTAAATGAGAAATATGGTGTGAATCAATCTGTAGTGCTGTTGGTCGGGCCACTGAGTGCTATCGGTACGAAAAAGAAAGAGAAAATTTGATACGACATAGACCAAATAGCGAACTGGCAGCTAACACTAACCAAATGGGGCACAGAAAATCACTTTCAGTTTAATTTTCCCATGCCTCACTCATCAAATGTTTAAAATGTTCTGGTTCTTTCCCTACTTATCGCACTCGGGGGCCTCGAACAACAAGGTAATTGCTGATTCACACCAGATTTCTCCTTTAAATAAAGGCTGAACGAATGACTGAATGAATGAATGAACAAATGAATGAATGAATGAATGGATGAAAAATTTAATGAATGAATAAATGTTCGTAGTCAGGTGGTATGCACAGTCGTAGCATTGAGGTTTGACTAATATGAAGCTGTTCGCTTATGTCTAAATAAAAACAAGAGCTACAGATTGGCTGCTGGCTAAAGGATTCAACACTACAGTATTCACAGTTATATTCCTCATGAAGTCTTCCTCTGCCTTTAATATGTTTCTCTCTGCCCTCCATTGTCTCCCACCACCCATCCCCAACATTACTAGGGATTACTACACTCACAGCAACCAAGAGGTCAGAAGAGTGGTGTGCGGAAGTGTGTAGATTATTATTATGGAGAAGGAGGTTGAGAGGCAGCCCACCATAAAAAACACCTGTGGGCTTTGCCTGGGAAGGATGCCGAGAGCCTGAGACTCAACACTCTCTGCAGATAACTGCACGAAGAGTCATGCTTTCCACTCTAATGGCCAAGGGGATGGGATTAGATGGTGGAGACCCCATAACTATTAATGTAGTTCATGTGTCAATCAGTATGTTTGCATGCACATCTAAATCGAGCTAATGGCAATAACCGAGCTAATGATTTAACTGGAGTATCCAAGTAGACTGAATATACATGCACGGCAAGAAAATTAATTATTGACCAAAATTCGTCAGTGACTCCATGACAGTAGGTGGCGATAACATCTAAACCCTGTTGCAAGCCTATAGCAATACAGATGAAGAAATAAAAATAAGCCAAAACAAAGGCCAACAAATTCATAATAATCCTATAAAGTGTAAAAAGTTGTAGAGGTAAAAACATAGCAGTGCTGAAAAAGAAACAAAGGAAATGCTAAAATGTGCACCTATACTTGTAGTGAGATATTTCTGCGTCAGGCAAATAGACTCATACATTTGAGATGGTGCACAGGATTGGGGAAAAACTGTATAAAACAGCACATATAAAAACTAACAACATCAAGTTATCTTATAATGAAACCTATGGACAGTGAATCTATTAATTAAATAAGAAAGTACAATTATCAGATTTCCCAGATATGACATAAATGCCAGCACACATTCCATTTCTGATAAAGAGACACACAAATCTCTGAAGTGACAGATTAGAGGCATGTCCTGTTATTGTAGGAGACTGAAACAAATGCGTCTGTTTGTGATGAGCAACCTTATGAATTCCTCGGGTGGCCTCACCGCCCACACTCCTCTCTTTGAGATGCTAATGGCTTGTCACATTGCCTCCATTGCTTTAAAAGGGAACCCAGCAATCTAATCAGACCAAACTGTTTGCGTGGTCTATTTCGATTTCCTCATTACGCTTTCTTTCTTCTTTCTCTCTGTCTTCTTCTTTTTTTCTTCTTCTTCCTCTGGCCCCTCATCCACAGATTATTGAAATAAGCGGCTGAGGTCTTGTTCCCTGACAGCGATGGTACACAAAGGCTGGGCGCCACTCGGAGCGGCGATCGTGTTCGCTATGATTGAATTAATTTAATGGCTCGAATGAGATAGCTCTTTGAGAGTCCAAGGCAAGCAGGGATGGGAGTTGGGGGGGTGGAGTATGAGAAGGCTCGTGTTTCTCTCATGGTAGGGGTCTGGAGACAAAGCTGGCCTGTGTCAGTGTGTGTGTGTGTCAGTGTGTGTGTGTGTGTATGTGTGTGTCCTTAAAAAAATCACATTCCTTTAAGAGGTAATCTAATCTTTACTGGAATTTAGGTGAAAGGGACCAGGGAGGCGAGTGACACTGCATTTCGATCTATGCTCCTGGACCTGCACATCATTCAGAATCGACACCTAAATATACCAACTTCCCATGTGATGTCTGTCTTCTGTGTCCCTAGAGTTAAAATCTCTTCCACTTTGTCTGTGGAAGTGATGTCCATTCACCCTTTGTTTTTCTCTCTCTGTCTGTCTCTCTCTCTCTCTAGCTGAAACATACATTCATGAAATACAGAATGGATACCTGTATGGATGGAAATACGACTGAATAGCTCTCTTTAAGTTGAGTCACAAAGGCTATTTATGTAAGGCATAATGAACAACACTGCGTGCCTGTATCAGTTAATATTGCACGTTTGAGGTGGCGATAAGGCCCCAATTTTCACTGATAAGAGTGGACATACAGTTTTGGACCAAAACTCTTCATATAGTGTTGTATGCAGTATGCACTTTAAAAGGGGAACCTGGCACATCTGAACCTATATTCCACTGCCAGAGGCCTCTGAGTACTTCCAATATCTAAAAATTACCTACAAAATTGGTACTACTGTGGTGGAATATCGCCGTAGCAGCAAGCCTTTGTAGCAGCTATGAAGCATAGTGAAATCTTTGTAACAGGGAGGCTACACTGGATGTGTTAAGTCAAAGACGTAGCTTCCTCTATAATCAATGGAACTGGCTACACCAGACAGGGTAGCACAGCGAACTTTCTAAAAAACTATACCATTCTTTTGAATGTATTTTTGACACAACTTCACTTAACGCTTCCGTTTAACACAGCATAGCCCTAGGATAAGACTCATGTCTATCTTGCATGCTACAAAGAGATGCACAGCCTCTTTGGTTGCCTAAAATACTGTCTACTTTGGCATTAGAAATCTGCCCAGTTCACTGCAGTAACATTTTACTTGACAGGTGAGTACATAACACATTCATGGCAGCTCTAATAAATCATTCCCAATGCATTCATAGGCCTTTTCACACTGGAAGCCGCTACATTCTGGGGGCCAAAATTGCAAATTCATCATTGATCGAGCAGTGTGAAGGCAAGGCGTGTTCTGACTGTTTCATCACACATTCATACCAACCTTACACAAATGTTCAAGATGAAATGATGATAACTAAACATCATCAAATGATGATAACTAAAATGAATAACATAATAAGAGACTTTTTGTTAAATATTTACAAAGGCTGGAGAGGTTGATTGGTTAATTTACAAAATACTGCATGCCATTTAAAAAAACTTTTCCATATTAAAATTTGTACATCATCTTCATGATCATCATCTTCATCCTCATGTCTTCATTCTTCTTTTATCTTCAAGAAGTCCTTGTGTTTTGGGCTGCTCTGTTGAACTCCAGTCACAGTGTGACATCATCATATTGCAGTGCACAGAGAGGAAAAGAACATGATGGGGGAAAAAATCCCCCATGGATTTCGCTTTCTGTGTGTGTGTGTGTGTGTGTGTGCGCGCGTGTGTGCGTGTGTGTCTTTAGACGTGTAGGGTGGAGCTGTGTGTGTGAGTTTGTGTGAAAAAAAAAGTTCTTCAAGGAGATGAGAGGAGTGCTTATTTAACATCATTTGCAAACAAAGTTCACATCCCCGTGGATCAGTCAGACACGCTAATACACGCAAGCGGAAATCTGACACTTGCTACAGGTGATAAAAATCACACCTCTAACATGTTGACTCTCACTTCATTTACACATTACACAGCGTCACATAGAGTTCCAACAAGACTCCCAGATGAACATTAATGAATACATCAATGTAACACCAAAAGCCATATCATTAAAGCCATTATGTGGAAGACCTTGAACTCGGTGACGGTTTAGTAGTAGTGTTATGCTGAATAACACACAGACAACACAATATCCACATTTACTCATTTATTTAATCTGTAATATTTACTAAAGGGATTGAACAGGAGGGAGGGGTGAGGGGATTGGGGCTTGCTTGGTGCTGCTCACAGGAAACCAGCAAGTCACAACACAGGTGTCAGCCCCGGAGGACTTTGGGGCCTTCTCTCCTCCGAGCAGAATAATGACCTCCCTGGAGGGAGGCAGCAGTTGATTAGCGGGGAGGCAGGGACAAGACCCACCCCCACACACACACACAAACACACACACACACAAACACACACACACAGGGCTGGTAAACTAAGGAAGACATATGAAGAAGAAGAATGAAAAGACTTTGACAAAGACGGAGTAGAAAACAAATGCTAAAAAGAATCTCAAGACATTTAAATGTTACAGAGGTCTGAATATTGTACTCACTGTGGAGAGGAAAGGTGTATAATCAGTTAAAGTTTCAATGCCAGACTGTCTTAAGTGGTATGGTGGAAATGGTAGGAGCGAAAGAGAGAGAGAGAGAGAGAGAGAGAGAGAGAGAGAGAGAGAGATTTTCTGTAGAGTGAATGAAAAAAATATATGAAACATATTGCAGTCTTTTTAAAACTTTATGGGAGATAATTGTACCACATACCACAGAGAAAAAAAAGATTAGATTGGCGCAGGGTGATAGCTAAATCTGGTTGCCAGTTTTAACAGCCCTCCTCATCTCTGTCAAATGACGACAGTGCCGATTTCACACTCTTCGCTCCATTTGTGACAAGATCCCACCATCACAAAGGCAAGGCAAAAAATGTCTTGAATAATTGGATCTGGATTTCAAAAACACAGACTTGAGGAGGCATTCTGTCAACATACTGTCTGTCACTCAGTGTCATCCAAATGCATTTGCAGACCTCATGACCAGTGTGGGCACAGCTTGAGAGGCAAATGGATATTAGTATTCTTGTTTTTTTTTTTGGATGGGGTGAGATTGGACTCGGCTCAGATATACTGTATCTTCAACTGACTATTGTGAATCCACTCTTCTGTAACTCCTCCGGACTGTCACGAAGAGAAGAGGAGAAGAGAAGAGAAAAGAAGAGAAGGAGAAGAGAAGAGAGGAGAGGAGAGGAAAGGAGAAGGACAGTAAGGGCTAGAGGGAGGAATAACAAATCAACAAAATAAAAAGGGTCATAAAGCGAAAGCAAATAAAAGAGAAGAACGAATGAATCAGTGATGACAGAGACAGCAGAGGAGGAGAACAGAAGCACAAAGACAAAAGGTTGGATGTGACAGAAAACAGCAAGAGAGAGAGAAGGGGGAAAGAAAGCAAAGGGCCATGGGAGATAAGAGGGAGGTGCTTCTCTCCTTGTCTGTGGGGCAGATCCTCACCGAGTGCTCGTGACCTCGCTGCTCTTGCCAGTCCGCCCCATGTGGCAGCGCCCGGGACGCCCAGGATGTCGTCTCAGCCCTCAGGGGGCATGGGCGCCACGCGCAGCTGCGGCCATCTGCTCCCTCTCACCTCCGCAGGGAGAGGGCCGAGCCCTCCCAAATCCCCAAACCTTCTCTCTCTCTTTCACTCACTCACTCACTCTCTCATACATACACACTCTCTCCCTCTCACTCTGTATCCTCTTGATCTTTAAGTATTTTTCCAGTGCTGCTTGAAACCTCCAATATGAGGCCAGAGTTTCATCAGTTTTTTCCACTTGATGCCATTGTGTTGTACATGCCAACATGCTTGCATCATGATTCACCTGTAAGTATTTACATTCATTCATGTTGGCAAAGACTTTTAGTCCATGCAACTGTAAGTGGAGGAAAAGTCACTGAGTGTGCGCTTGGAAATGCTCCATTTCAAACCCACCTGACATAAGTGGTAATGAAAGTTCCTATTATCTATTCATGTTTATTTATGTAACACGCTTTTATCCAAAGCGACTCACACAACTGTCAGCCTGAAGGGAAGAAGTTTGGAGGTCTAATAATTAGACTAACAAATCTGAGACTGCACAGACAGCATACAATGCAAACAGAGGAGAAGGAAATATTTTCTTTTCCTTTTTTTGTTGTTTGTTCTTTCTAAACCAAGGTGATCTGAGATGAGATGTGTGCAAAAGGCTTAGTTTCACTATCCCTATGACTGACAAACGTGCTTCCTTCACAAGGCTTTGCAATGAGCAGCTGATACCCACCCCTTGTGGTCTAAGCTGTGACCCTGGTTCTCCCCTTATTCAGTAAGAGGCTACAAAGGATGCCCACAGATCAATGGCCAGGCCACAAAATAGATGACATCCACCCAGACTACCAGTGATGGGCACTGAAATGCTCTGACCTTTCAGGGTAGAAAACAAACCAAAACAAGGGAACAAAGCTACAATGGTGAGACGATAATCTATGCAGAGATGACATTCAAATGAAGATCCTGTTTTCCCCCTTCCCTAATCTCTTGTGTCTGCGTGTGCAGCATGGTGTTTTGATATCCATAAATGTCAGCATTGTCAGCGCAGTGAGTCAAAGAGACAGGTGTTTCATTACAAAAGGAGATGTTGGTTTTTTATTGGGAATTTCGGAGATTTCATTGGCATGGAGAACAGAAGTAATCACAGCAACGTACAATGGGAGGAACACAAAGAAAGCAAGGATGCCAAAACATGTCCCTTACGGCTCAGCCTTCACACACACACTCTCTCTGCATGTAGATACTGCACACACACACACACACATACACACACACTCACACAAAGATATATAGATAGATATTTATATACTCATATACATTTTCTGTAAAAATATCACCTTTTAATTTTCCTTTCAGACACCCCAGAAATGAGGGGGTGTTTCCAAGATCTGAGGATCCTGATTGGATGAATGGCAAGGAAGGAATGATTTAATGATATTATGAAGCCACATTTGGCTGGATGATGAAATCAAAACAGAGTGTGTGCAAAAAAAAAAAAGTTTCCTAACGATTGACATTTTAGGGACCGGTTTGCTCCTCTGCTGCTGAACACCAACAGTGGAACTGGGACAGACAGACGTCATTCCACTAACCTCACAAGCACACACACAATTACAACATACTGTTCATATGTCACAGCATTGCTTTGAGTTCAATGTAATAATTACTCTCAATTAACACATTCAGAATAATTGGGTGATGAAAAGCCTAATAATTGTACCTATTCACAAATATGTTGAAGGGGAAAGCAAATGGGTCTTTTGTCGTGCAGTGATTCAGGGGTAATGCTGGCACTGAAATTAATGACAGGGTTTTATTTGACTGATGATTAATTGGGCAATACTAATTATTACCACTAGTCATCTAATCATCTAGTCATATCGCACTTCTGTTGTTGTTGGGGTTAAAGTATGACTAGGAAAGCCTCACAGAGACTCACATATATATATATAGATGTCTGGTCCTGTTGGGAAGAACATGTGGAGCACATGGAATTGCATTCATGGCATTCAGACAACACATGGGAAGTCACTCATGACTGATACACAAACACACATGCATGCACACACACACTTTCATTTATTTATTTCAAATAGCATTCTCTCTCTCTCTCTCTCTCTCTCTCTCTCACACACACACACACACACACACACAAACACCTTCAGTCATTTGAAAAGAAAAACAAAACAAAATGTCCATGCTTTTTTCATTGTTGTTGAAAAATATGAATTGTTTTATCATGTTTCATTATCATCAGTAAAAAGTCTCACTGGGCTGGAACCCACACACTGGAAACCATCAGGTGTCTACTGCCAGTGTTCGCTGCCACAGCCTCAGTAACAGCAACAGTCCCAGCCTCTTGGATCCTGGAGGGGGCTTGTTGTGTTGTGGGTTGTGTTTGGATCGAGAACTTCACACACAGTGGAGCAGAGAGAGTCCTGCCATATTGGACGCTGGCATGTTGAACTTAACAGCAAGCTACTGCGATATGATCCTTATTTTCTATAGTGTCATTACAAAGGGAGGAGAAAGGCATTTGTTTACGGGCATGTAACTCAGATAAGCTGGAACTGACAACCAATAGCAGCACTAAGGAAATGTATGTGACATCTGAGGTTTCAGAAATCAAACAATAAATTATCTCTCTGTTTTCTAAAAGAATAGTGGATCTAGCCAATGACTTGTTTTTTTTAATTATTATTCCTTTTCTCTGTCTCAGATATCTGCTTTCTATGATCTGAAGGCATTTAAATGAATTTCCAAAAGTCTCCAAGACCTCACTTTATGTAATCCTTTTCAGCTCGGCAATAATTAAATTATGTCTGGGAGGGAGGGAAATAAAAACAGTGTATCTGAGGGAAAACAACGCACTGTTAGCTTGCCCATTGTGGGAGCTTTGATGTTGAGCCTGCTTTGTTGCCAGAGAAGCTTTTCATTCGGCATCGTTTCTCTTCACTTTGGGGGCGGATGGGACCCAGGAATCCTTTCTGTGTGTTTGAGCCTCTTACATTTCTCCTTTTAATTCATTATTTATTTTTCGTTTTTTTTCCTTGGTAGAAGCATTTAGTCCACAAGGACACAATCATTTCATCCTGAAGGACATATAAACAAACAAATTGCTAAATAAACAGGTAGGTCGATGGGGTCACAACCCTTCACAGTCTTCTTGTTTGACCAATCCCGACCCCAGAGAGCGTTGGAGAAGGTGGGCTGAGGAAAAAGCGGCATTCAACCACCATCTCTACTTTTTCCGCTTTTTTTTTCAAGAGTTCTACATCTCTCCTCCCCCTCACTCTCTTTTATCTCTCTATCTCGCATCCGACTCGCTCTCCTCTTCTGTCTGTCACTCTCTCTCTCTCTCTCTCTTTCTCTTTGTGTCTTTTCACTGTGCTACCATCCGTGGATGATCTGGCTCATGTAGTCCTCCGTGGGCAGGCGCGCCGTTCCCTCGCCCCCCGCCGCACCTCCAGCCCCGGCCCCTTCCTCCCCTCCTCCCCCACCCCCCTCAGAAAACGTGCCTGGTTCCGCTGCGAGAGCCGCTGCTCCTGACGGTCCAGCATGTGTGTGTATTGGTAGCGCTGCTGGAAGAGGTCGCGGGCATAGTCGTACAGCTGCATGTCCAGATCGTTGAGCTCCTCAATGCGGCGGATGGTGCCGTTTGTCAGGTCGACGCCGGATGCCCGCGTGCTGTTGAACTGCACGAACGGTCGAATGAAGCGCAGGCGGAAGGTGCGCTCGAACAGGTACTGCGTCTTGCGCTGGTGCTCCGTCAGACCGAAGAAGGCCATGTCGCGCAGGTTCTTCTTGGCCGACTCAAGCAGGATCTGAGCGCGTTTGCGCTCGGGGAGCGTGGACATGTTGTAGCAGCCCACCAGGCTCAGGTCGGCCAGCATGCGCACCTGTCGGTTGTTGGCCAGGTTGTACGGGCAGTCCATGAACTGCTGCAGCGTGCAGCCCGACCAGTCGCTGCCCTCGTAGCAGGCAGGCAGCTCCTCGGCCGTGGGCGTGCGCCCGTCGCACATGTGCAGCGACGTCTTCCAGGTGGCGCCACGCTGCACGTGCCGCCACTCGCTAAGGTAGCGCGACACTGGGTCCCGTAGCAATGTGATGTAGTAGTACTTCCTGTGGAAAAACACAAAGAGAAAGAGAGAAAGTCAGAGATAATTGTGATGTAGTAGTACTTCCTGTGGAAAAACACAAAGAGAAAGAGAGAAAGTAAGAGATAATTGTTTTTTTACATCTCAAATGCATATGTTTGTCACATGTTTGTATTCTATATGTCTGCATTGTGATCAGTGCAATTAATGTTTGGGGTGGGGGCGTGTATTTCAGTAATTCAGACCATAGGCTTTGGAGAGAAATGAGCAACAAACTGAGCAGCAGAACCAACTTACAAAAAAGGGAGAGTATTTATGAAATAATATTGGACATAAAAATACACAAAGTTTATAAGCAAAGTTCATGAAGCTATTCAGAAATGCTCAGCAGCTCAAAAGGTGCAGCTGCTGTCTATAACTTTTGCCAAACAAGAGGTGCACAAGGCATTGGTGTGTGTTTGCAAAAAAAAAAAAAAAAATACTTGCAACACCCTTTGGCCTCGTAAATCAACCAGCCTGACCCTGGGACTTGACATCTCAAGCCCCCCGTGAAAGACAGAAGGCTTTGGGAGAGCGCAGTCTGCCCTCGGCCTCGGCCACGCACCAGCCGCAACACCGCCCTCACCCCTCCTGGCCCCCAGAGCCCTGGCCCTGGCCCCTGGCCCAGAAGACCAGTGCTCACATTCCAGTCTGACAGCATAGGAGTCTGTGATGGATGCACATCTTGAAACATCATCTCCGTTACAGAGAAGAGAGGAGAGAAGGCACGGAGAGAGAGAGAGAGAGAGAAACAGAGATATGCTGGAACATTCCACAGTTCCACAGCCTGTGTGTAAGAGTTACCTGATGTGCAACACACACATACACACTCACAAACACCACACACACACACACACACATTCAGAAGGGAGGGGCCTGGCAGGTAAAAGACAAAAAAAGTCTGGCTGGAGTTAAAAGGCAAGGAGTCTTTGGGCAAACACATACATATTTTGACTGAGGGAAGAAATTCCTGACTTGGGGCTTGTAAATCCAGTGAACTCAATCTCACACACTGACACACACACACACACATGACTGGAAAACAAATTCCTCTCCAAGGGATTCCACCTTCAACAGAGCAGAACTCACACACACACACGGGCGCACGCACGCACACACACACACACACACACACACACACACACACACACACACACACACACACACACACACTTAGCTAGCACCCACCTAAGCTTTTCCATGCTAAAAAGATTAAACACTGATTGCATTAAAGCATTTATGTCTGGTCCATACTTATGCAATAACCCTCTGGCATTAGTCCCGACTGTAAAAGCAGACTGTGTCTGGACAGTCTCTAGGGCTGGGAGCAGCGGATGACTCTATCACCATATCCATGGCCCATGAGCTACTACGTCTCAACAAAGTACATTTCTGCAGGAAACTACAGCCTTGACTGCTACGCCAGTGTCTTCTAAACAAGGGGTGAGGTTCATTGTTAGTGTGTCATTGCTAACTTTGTTCGTCATCATCTTGGTCGTTGTACTGATTCAACCAATGGCGAGTCTACCGAAACCGCGACAGGTAACATAGCAAGGACGCAGTCTGGAACCACAGTGCATTACAGTAAAGACACAGCACAGTTCCACATATTAGTCAAAGGGTCTGTGTACTCAGAGAGAGCGAGGGAGAGAGAGAGCGAGGGAGAGAGGGAGAGAGGGAGAGGGGGAGAGGGGGAGAGAAAACAGTACTGATTTATTATTACTGCTTTATTTCTCTTTTCTTTCTTTCTTTCTTTTTTTGATGTACTGTACGTGATGTACTGATTACCTGCACAATTTGAAAAGCTTTGGCAATACAAAGTGTATTCTGTCATGCCTATGAAGCTCTATTGAATTGAATTAGATTGAGTGAGAGAGAGAGAGAGAGAGAGAGAGAGAGAGAGAGAGAGAGAGAGAGAGAGAGAGAGAGAGAGAGAGCAGGTCTCAGGTCATTGTCTGGCTGCTGATGAAATCGAGATTTGCAGGTCAGGGTTCAAGATCACATCTCGGAGGGAGCAGGATGAGGGGAGTACAACTGTATTGTCATCTGCTGGTCAAAGGAGACACGCTGCCTGGCTATGATGTGGCAACGCAAATGTTCACTCTGTGCTGTTTATCACAAATCTCTTCATGGGTTTCACCTCAGCTTTTTTCAGCGTTCTTTTCAAGCGTAGAGACTGTGAATGTGTGTGTGTGTGTGTGTGTGTGTGTGTGTGCTCATATATTTCTGTCTGTGTGCTACTGTGTGCCAGTTTGGCATTCTTGCCAAATGTCAGTGTAAGTGTCAACTGATTTAGATGCCAATAACATCCTTGAATGTATGGCAGGGCATCTTTGCACCTATTCAAAAAGCCCCAGAGTAAAGCACTTCATTTTTCCACCTGTGATAACGAGCTGTGCTCTGATTCACTGCTGTTCGCTAATGTCAAAATCGCAAGGAACAAAAAACTTAAATTTCAGAGAAAATTAAGGTGGACATAGACTATGATAAGCACATCCACCAATTGCCTGGAGACTGTAAACAGACACTTTGCAACAGTAAACTTGTAATGTTAAGGGTTTCACACTAGCCAACATAACCTCTTCTGCCTGCTATGTTTATTTATAGATATATAGATATTCACATAGTTAGAATTTCGTGTGTTGGACACTAATTAAATACAGGAGAGCATGGATTGGGTCATAATGCAACGCCATCAATGGCTCAAGTCAACTGAATCAACTTTTTGGACTGGCCTGATTTCTCAGTTTAGTTCTTTCTATTGGCTATTGCAGACAGCGATAATTTGATTACATTTTCACGCGCACCATATAACACACACTCGTAAAGACCTATCATAATTCAAAAACAACAGGTAAAAACAGTTTTGTGTGGCAGGGCACCTTTAAACACATACAAACACACACACACACACACACACACACACACACACACACACACATACAAAAACCTCTCTGTCCTCTCACAGTCTATGACTCTGTGCCACACCCGTCTCACTCTCTCTCACTATTTCTTCTTCCTCCTCCAGCTCCACGTGTCTCATGTTTTATTTTCTGCAAACTTGCTATTTTGTCTCTTGTCTGGCCCAAAGCCTTGGCTGATCTCCCTGGCGTCAGCTGTGTCAACTCCACGGGCGGGTGACATCAGCCTCCCTGAAATACCACGCTGAGGATGGCGAAGACTCACAGTGCAACTCTGCTACAATGCTGAAGAGCAGCAGAGATCAGAGGCAGACATTGCAGTGTTATTCCCAATCCTGACACAAGGGGGCACTGTGAACAAGTCCCTGCCAGACCCCCCCACCCCAACACTGACTGGATAGGCTATGTTGTTTTTTTTTTTTTTTTCTTGTACTGTAAGTGGGTGCTGAGAGGCTCGTGGATAATGCAGGAGGAGCCAGTGAGTGGAAAGACACTCTCCTCCACATGCCGTGACATTAGACATTAGACAATGTGTTCAGGACACAGGGGGAGGTTATTGGGAAACACAATAGACAGGAGATTGAGAGAGGTGCAGTGTGTGTGTGTGTGTGTGTGTGTGTGTGTGTGTGTGTGTGTGTTTGGGGTAGGGCACAGAGATTGCTGCTAAATATGGCTAGCTGAGGATGGGGAAGATGGGGGATACAAAAATGGTGGGAAGGAGAGAGACAGCGAGTTGAAAACAGAGAGAGATAGACAAAAGAGAGAGAGAGAGAAATGTGGTGGACAAAAATAGAGGTGAGAGTGAGCCCTAGAGAG
>PYXC01000722.1:225000-230000 GCA_015244755.2 Tenualosa ilisha
TCAATGAGATTTCTCAGACTATCAAAAGGAGATGCAGGTTGGTATGTTTGAGGTGGAGGAATCCAGGATGCTCTCATGCAGGGTGGGAGAAAGAAAGAAAGAGAGAGAGAGAGAGAGAGAGAGAGAGAGAGAGAGAGAGAGAGAGAGAGAGAGAGAGAGAGAGAGATGCTTCCTGTTCACTGGAAGTACGGTGACAATGTCACAGGATAAGCAGTGATAACTATTGTGCGGGTGGGACTGTGGGAAATAGAGTGGGATCATATGTGCCACTATCTGTAAGAGAATCTATCCCCACCTGCACAATAAGAACTTCACAGTGCTCTCCCTATTGGAATTTTAATATCAGATGATCTCTACATTAACACACACACACACACACACACACACACACACACACATCCACACACAGACAGGAACAAAGCGTTCCTCTTTGTCAGATGTTAAATACATTCTCCACAGGTGAGAGGGATCAGGGGGCGGAGTAAGGGATCCCTCAGTCAAATCTTTTTAAAACTACAATACCCATGTACCCACACTCTTACTGACCCACCGCAATTGGAGCTGGCCGAGAGGAGGACAGCTGGTTAAGGGCTGAATCCAGATCAGCTCGGTGTGGAGAAGAATGGAACGTAATGCGACTGAGATAAGGCCTCGGGGTGAACGTGTTGGATGAGAAACGCAATGGGCTTGCTGCACACATTAATCATTCACACTTGAAAATGCACGCTTTGGTCCCTGAGCCTCTGCCTAAGGGTCTCAGGAAGCCGTGGAAGCATGGATAGAGGAGAGAAGGAGCAGACCCAGGGTCTGGAGCAGAGATTTTGTGAACTGCTTAATGGTGAGCAACATAAGCACTAACGCCTGAGAGAGAGAGAGAGAGAGAGAGAGAGAGAGAGAGAGAGAGAGAGAGAGAGAGAGAGAAACTATGCCTTCTTCTTCATGGGGAGTTTCTGATGCAGCAGAGGCCGTGTTGGTTGTACTTTCCACGAACCCCCAGCATCCATAATGCATCACAAGTGTAAGCTATTTATAATAGATTAGCAATCACTACACTTTGCTATAACAAATTACGACTGCTTAATGTTCATTACAGGACCCAGATATGAAAGCGTGTGGAAACTCACTGTGTACAAGCGGCCTCTGCCTTCGTTTAAACCATAACATTGACATTTGCCTTTCTGAAAGCTTAACAGCTGTAATTACTAATAGATATCACATCTCTTATTATTTTAATCAAACTTGGCTCTCATCTAACGTAGTTCTATATATCTATCAGTATTTGCGAGGTACTGGAGGTGTGACCTACATCCTTTGCTAGCAGCACATCTCAGTGGGTTAATGGCAGACAAACGAGCTGCTTTATAGCTCATTAGGGGAGGCCTGATCACATCTTGCAGATGGTATAGCACAGGGCCATCATGGTTTTACGGTGCCCACAGGCTTAAGGTAGGCCTGTCACATATGGTTTGGTGCTAAAAACAAACGTGCCCACAGATTGCAGTGATAATGTTTCACACCTTCACACATACACTTGAAAACATACACACACTATCACTCACACACACACACACACACAAAGACACACACATGCAGTAGGAACATCAGGGGGAGCCACATAAAGTTGTCCCAAGGGCAACATGCACAACACACCTCACAACCTGTTAGATTTTGATAGCTTTGGCACTCCTGGGTGGAACTTCCCTCCTCACACACACACATACACACCTCACATTCACCGGGCATTCTTCCTTAATCCTCCAGGGTCCCGTAAAGCCTTGACAGGTGTTTCCACAGCAGTCAGGGCGATAAATCACGTGACGCTCGCTAGCAGCACATCGGGAGGCTCCCGTGCTTTTTAGTGCCGACAGGTGTGGCACCAAACCTGCCGCTAAATCATCGCACTGATGGTATCCAAGAATCCCTCCTGCTCTCTGAGGGGTCGTTAGGCTGGGCGGCCATGTTTAACTGTGACAGGTGTTTGTCAATCATCAATGGAGCGGCCTCAGCATTGCATCCTGAGAGTGTTGTGGGCTTTCTTTAAGTTGACATTGTTTTTGCCATTGTTGTTATTGCTTGTGTTGTTGGAGCCTGTCTCGTGAAACAGAGTTGTTATGAGTGCGGTTTAATGGCATGTTTTTTTTTCTTCTTCTTCCTATTGTTTTTGTTTTCTGCCCCCCGTCTGCATTTTTCCCTACCCTCTCTCTCTCCCTCTCTCTCTCTCTCTCTCTCTCTCTCTCTCTCTCTCTCTCTCTCTAGTCTTTGAACAAATGACTTTTGCTGCAGCGGCAGCACTCAAAGTGACTCGGTGTCCGCTGGCAATTTAGTCTTGCTTACAAGCCATTTACCTGCGACCGCTGGCCGCATTACTCTGTGGGCCTCGCTACAAATGCCAGCCTCAGCAGGGGAGATGCACACACAGTCACCCGAGCCTCCCACTGGCCCCGCGAGACTGGGGTCAAAGTCAGGGCACACTGCAGAAAACACCTGATATACACACATACACACACATACATACTACACCACACATATATTAACCCCCACATCACACACATTCACACTCACACACACACACACAGACACAGACACACACACACACAGACAGGTTGCATCCCAATGAGTCTGTCATGCGTGAAATAACCAGACTATTAAGAATCACAAGATGAGGAAGACAATCAAGCATGCCTTTTTCCGCTGGCTGCGAGACCAGCAAAGCCAAGGGCTCTGGAGCCAGGCAACAAAACACTTAGTCATTTGAATTTTCCCCCAGTGGGAGACAATCAAGTGCTCACATCAAGTGTTGGTAGGGGAAACCAAAAGAGATCAGAGAGACTGAGGCAGCAAACCTCTCTGTGATTGCTCCCAAAATACACCACGCTAGCCACACTTCATTGGCCACACTTCACAAAAACGAATGCTAGCGCTGAAGAGAAGATACAAAACAGATAACCAACCAAAAGCAAACACATGGACACGTAAGGAGAAGAGCAAGATAGGACTGTGCGGCTCGCTGAGGGCCTGAAGGGCCCCCCTGCCCTGCCCTGCCCTGCCCTGTCTGTTTTAATGAAGAGGTTTATTTTCCGGACGGCCCCAGACAGCAGGGATCCGCCTCGGTCCTCTCAGGCGGCGGAGAGTCACGAGCCGATCCCAGGCTAAGTGCCTCCAGGTGTCAGGCATGGAGGAGGACGAGGAGGAGAGACGTGGATGGAGGTGAGATCATGACGGCTGCTGGAAAGATCCACGGCATAATCAAAGCAGCTCCCCGGATGCTTCCCGAAGGAGCGCGCTTTGTGACCTCTGACTTTGCAGGATGTACTCAGGCATGAGTGAAAGTGTTTGTGTGTGAGTGTGTGTGTGTGTGTGTGTGTGTGCTAGATCTACAGGAAATTCTAGACGTTTACAGAAGCTTGAAAATCCATAAGTGTTCCCAAGTGGGACGTGGGCCCAGGTGCCTCTATGTATAAGGGGAGGGGGTGAATGAATGTATCGGTTCTTTCAACAAAGATAATATGAGAAAAAAATATTGACAGAGTGAGAGATGGTGAAGGAGTGAGACAGAGAAGAGGGAGAGGGTGATAGAGACAAAGAGAAAGAGAGAGAGAGAAAGAGAGAGAGAGAGAGCGAGAGAGAGAAAGAGTGCCATACCATTATGAAATGTGTGGGTGTCTTGGAGAAAGCAAAAATGTGAGTGTGTCAGTAAAGGTATGTGTGTGTGTGTGTGTGTGTGTGTGAGTGTGTGTGTCTTCCTGTGTGTGTTCTTGTGCATTAGCCTACCACCCACACTGTGTTTTAGCAGAAGGTAAAGTGTTTAATAAACGAACCCTCCGAGGTTCTGATCCGATTAGACCGTGGAATGCTGGGAATGTTTACAGTAGGGAGGCTGAGAGAAAGAGGGATGTCAGCACACAACATCCCTCTCCCTCTCTCTCTCTGTCTCTCTCTCTCTCTCTCCTTCTTTATATATCCCAGCATCACATAAACACTACTCAGGTAAAGAAACATCCTCCATGCCTGAGTGAATGTAAATATATACGTGGTTGCGTGTGTGCATGTGTGTACGTGTGTGTGTGTGTATGTGTGTGTGTGTGTGTATGTACAAAAGAAGGACCCCAATTCCCACTGTGCCTGTCTCGATGAGATGGATATTAACCAGGGTGGGCCACGTGTTGACCTCACATTCTCCATGACATCACCGTGGCGACGGAAGAGTGAAACAGATTAACCTTGGTGTCCACCTTTTGTTCCTAAGTCCTCTTTCAGGTCCTCCACGGCCCCTCGGAGGTCGTCCTCCAGCCCAACAGACACGCAGCTATCTGCCCCTGCCCAGGGAGCCACTGGGGTGCCTCTGACTTTTAGCAATAACAAGTAAGTATAGGGATGCATTCAGACACTGTGATGCATTCTAACATGTAGAGGAAGGCCTGGAGGCTTTTGGGGGGTTGTTCGGGGCAGGACTGAGTCACAACACTGTATCATCCAGCACACACAATATGCATCAGTTTCCAGAACTTTCTTCTTCCTCCACTTCTTCTTTCTCCAGGCTCCTCTTGCCTTTCACGGTTAGTTCACCTCTCTACCTTTTTTTGTCCTTTCTTTCTTTAACTTTCCTTTGCCTTTGCTCATCATTCTCTTCCCTCGTTCTTTCCACATTAACCTTTACTGCTCCCCTCCTTATCCTTCACTATCCTTTCTCCATCGTCTTCTATGCATTCCTTTCCTCTTTTCTCTGTTGCTCCTTCTCTCGTTTGCTGTTCACGTTCCCTTTATTTCTACTGCCCAATCTTGCCCTCTCTCCTCCTCCTCCTATCCTCCCCTCTGCCCGACTGAACTCCTCTCACCCTGCCATTTGGCATCTCCCCCCCCCCCGCCATAAGGTTTCCATGGCGACCGGCCGACAGGTGAACCAACAGTCAATAGCCGCCTGGCCTTTTTCAAACTGCTGAAGCGAGAAGCAGATGCTCTCTCGCTCTCTCTCTCTCTCTCTCTCTCTTCTTTCCCCTTAC
>PYXC01000722.1:235000-240000 GCA_015244755.2 Tenualosa ilisha
TGCTTCTCTCGTCCTCCCTCTCTCTCTCTCCCCCTCACCTCGTTTTCTTCCCCTATTTTTCAGTCACCTTGGCGACGCCAGCCCTCCTGCTGTTGCGCACCGAGGGCTTTGTTTGCCGTCAAAATAGCGCGAGTCCACAGAAAAGCTGGGATGAAGGTGTGTGTGTGTGTGTGTGTGTGTGTGTGTGTGTGTGTCTGTCAGGTATGACACGTCTCCACAGCTGATGGGCTTTTTATGTGATGAGCGGTAGCGGTTGTAGACATTTAGGCAGATAGAGATTTTCTGACAGTGTGTGTGTGTGTGCTCGTGTGTGGATATGTTTGTGTGTACATGTGTGTATGTGTGTGTGTGTGTGTGTGTGTGTGTGTGTATGTGCATCAGCTGGATGCCTGGCCCACTGTCCGTCTGTCTTCATTTCAGCAGCTCCTGATGGAGAGGCGGCCACAGCTCGTCCTTGGATGGCTGAATAACTGATAAATCCCAGCGGATAAAGGGCCCAGCAGAGATGGATGCACACACACACACTCTCTCTCTCTCTCTCTCACAGACACACACACACACACACACACACACACACACACACACAAACACAGCACAGCACAGTAATGCACGACACAGCTGTGAGGCTAATGGCATCAGTCATGCCTGTTGCGGGCCAAAGATACGCCACTACGCGGTTGGGAGGTTGGATCCTCTGGTGAATCCTGTCAACGTGGAGCCTGTCCCGGCACCAATCAATGACTCCATTACACTTGAGCCCGACGGGCCGCCTCTTCTGTGGGGTATCTGTTTTCCTGTTATGAGGCCACAGTCATAGATGAAGTGTGACAAGACGGCTTTATCTGCTGCTCTCTCACACAAACACATAATACATATACACACTATCTATCTGCTTCTTCAAATGGGCTGCTGCCTGAAGACCGTCAGGGCTCCCTGATAACAAACAACAGGGGGCAGAATATAAAAGAACAGCATCATTGACACCCGAGACCCAAGACACTGAGACCCGTCTCTGTCTCTGTATACTCATGTCATGAAACTACTACAGTCATGTGACAAATAGTCTACCTTCTCTGTCTCTCGGGCTGTTGGCTGTCCATAATTCTGATCACTGCATCCGTCATCACGCGTCAGATTTATTTTTGTCATCGCTATTTTTTTCCAACTTTGGTAAGTGTGCTTGTTAGCCCTTGCTAAACGTGCCGTGAAGTAGCGATGTAGGAAATGTCCTTTTGCTTGTCTAATGGGCCTGGTATTATAGTCTAGACCCTTATTTCTCTGTTATTTGTTCTTTTATCCTCCTTGCTTATTCTCTCTCTCCCCCTTTCTCTGTCTCTCTCTCTCTCTGACACTCTCTCTTTTTTCTCTGTAATGACCTGTCCATCCACTCACTATCTTCCATTACCTCAAACTCAGATCGCTCAAAGCAATCAAGCTGCTCAACAGCAGATGTAGCCGGCAAGAGAGTGGGAGATATGGAGGGAGGGGGAGAGAGCACCAGTGTAAGCCTGGTCACAGTGCCGCAGAGGGAGGGATAGACTGGCGTGGCAATAACACTGAATGAAACAGCAGGATAATGAAATGCAGTGTAAGGCTGATCCCACTCACACACATACACACACACACACACACACACACACACACACACACAAAGATAGGAGCCATAAGAGGTTGAGGACAGCTCAGATCACTTTTCACCCAAATGTCATACAAACACACACACGCACACACACACACACAAACACACACGCAAACACACGCACGCACACACACATATATATATATACTAAAAAATAACCCCAGCTTTTTTTGCCTGTTTACATTTTTGGTTTAGTGCTTATCAATATCTGCCAAAGTGCACTCTTGAACGCATATATACACAATTAACCCAGGGCGGCATCTGGGAACCACAATAAGACTTTTCAGTAAACAACATGTACCGGAAAATATCCTCAACACAAATAAACAAATAAATAAACTAATCTGTTTTGCATTCTTGAGATTCTGAGAGCATTTTTCGTTTCCCCGGTCGGCCTTTTATTACGGCTGCAGTTCCAGCGTCTAATCCTGTGTAGCCTCAGCATTCAAACATCTTTACATATTCTAATCTCAATTGTGTGTGTGTGTGTGTGTGTGTGTGTGTGTGGTGTGTGTGTGTGTGTGTGTGTGTGTGTGTGTGTGTGAAACTGTATTGTGTCAAAACAGGGTGTGTTTGTAAACACACTGCCTTTGAACACAGAGAGTGACTGAGGCAGAGCATAAGGAGGTAGAGGAGAGGCTCTGGAGCATCACATCAGTATGTGTGTGTGTGTGTGTGTGTGTGTGTGTGTGTCTGGCAGAGGCAGAGAAAGGAAAAAAATGTGTGTGACAGAGCACAGAAATAGAGAGAAAGAAATGAAGAATGCTGTGTGTGTGTGTGTGTGTGTGTGTGTCTGTGCCAGGTGCATACATGTGTGCTTATGTGCATATGGATGAGCACATATATGCGTGATGTGTCGCACACTCTTTTCTTCGTGGAGAATGACAGAAATTGTCAAACGAACGCCGCAGGCACGGCCCGTCAGCCGCAAATGTCTGGTCTGTCCCGCTTCTTTCATTCCTCGACTCACACTTTTTCTTCTCCTTCCTCTCTGTCATCCCTTGTTCTCTATCCATCACGTCTCAAAACCAAAAAGAACACGTCACACTGATCAAAGGGCACACACTTTCTCACAACATACAGTATACACACAGACACACACACACACACACACACACACACACAAGGACACACACACTCACCCACACACACATAGCGGATCTCTACCCAACCCAGTACCAACCCAGTAGCCATGGCCTCCATGCCACTAAACTAGAGGAAGGATGCACTTTGATATTTTGATCTTTCTCACAAAGTCCCCTCTCCGCTCTCATACTCTTTCAGATGATTTTCCACCCCCATCTCTCTCTCTCTCTCTCTCTCTCCTTTCCTCCTCTCCTCTCCTCTCCTCTCCTCTCTCCTCCTGCTCATGGATAATTCACGTAGCAGAGGGTGGCACAGGGTTTGTGTGTGTGCAGCGTGTGCAGTGTGTGTGTGTGTGTGTGTGTGTGTGTGTGTGTGCATATGTTTAGCTCTTAAGAGATTCTGTGTGAGTGTGAGTATGAGGAATGTGTGTATGCAACAATTTGTGTGTTAACTTTTTATTAGTGACTGGCTGGTTATGTGTAATCACACGATTTATGAAGCTAGACTGCACCCTTGGCTTGAGATGTTGAAAATGTTCATAGAAACACAGAAGCACAAGCAAACACACACACACACACACCACACACACACACACACACACACACACACACACACAAACAGCACTATATTACACTCTCTCTCTCTTTCTGAGACACATATTCACACAATCCATCACAAGACTTACCTTACAATGTTCCCATTGTCTATCAGGAGCATCACACACACACACACACACACACACTCACACACACACTCACTCACACACACACACACTCCCACACACACACACAAACACACACACACTCACACACACACACACAGAGGCAGTGTCATGTGAGCTTATAGCATTAGGAATGCAAGGAGAGCCTAATGACAGAGGAATGTGAGGAGTGCAGGGAAACTCCAGGATAAATCCTCTGATAAGCCTCAGCATGACTGAGATGGGGAGAGAGAGACACACTCACACACATCCGTACACACACACAAACACACACACACACACACACACACACACACACACACACACAAACCCACACAAAGGCGAGAATGGCCAGGTGTTCACTTAGAAGTGCATTATAGCACACACACACACACACACATCTCTCACTTTCTGTCTCACACACACGCACACACAGGCATACACTGATATGAACACACTCACACACACACACATACACACCACACAGCTTAACATCGATCTGACAGATGCAGACGTTCATTTGCAGTACAGCTTTTCTCTGATTGATTCAGCGCAGATCTGCTCTGAGATCTCTGTGGCCTTAAACAACCCAATTATGTTCAGCTGTCTGGGAGAGAGATTTATGACACAGAGGACAGAAGCGGAGGAGTGAGGAAGCAGGGGATGAGAGAAGGAATGAGAGAGATAGAAAGAGAGAGAGAGAGAGAGATTTGTAGTCCCGCCTCACACACAGCAGCAGAGAGGAGCTAGCCTGGCACTTTCACAAAATGTAACCTTCCAATTCAGACAGGGCATGTTTGGACAACAAACTGCTTGTTGTCCAATTAACACCCTTTGGCACCTCAGAAGTAGCAGTATTATACACAGCTGGCTCCATGATGGACATGCCCCATAGGGAACACAGAGATAAGGAGCCAGCTCAGGTCTGACAGTACAAATGCTAGCATCATTAGGGCAGACAGTGTGTGTGTGTGTGTGTGTGTGTGTGTGTGTGTGTGTGTGTGTGTGTGTGTGTGTGTGTGCGTCCTATTATCAGGACAAATACAGTCGGCAGTCATTCTGATCTGTGCCGGAGGTGCTATAGATGTCATCATGAGCCCATGAGCCTATGGAATGTATGCAACCTATAGCATACAAACATATAGGTCACTGCCACAGAGGTGGGACTCAGGAAAATGGTTTCTTCTCAAAGACCTAAAACCAACTTCTGATAGTATTGAAAAAAGGAAGAAGGTTTACATTATAACACTCTGTAAGGCAAGCAGACAGAATGGCAGACATGCAGAGGACAAAGAGAGACAGACGGACAGACAGACAGACAGACAGACAGACAGACAGACAGGAGGGGTACGTGAGTTCACACTAAATGCTCTGCCCAGTGCACTCCATTTCATTCCAGAGCACTGATCATCTGAGCCTTAATTCAGTCAGTGTAATGGAGCATGCTCAAAAGGCTCTCTTTCTCCCTCCCACATGCCCAGCACACACACACACACACACACACACACACACATATCCACATTCCAATCAGTCCCAAGAAGTATAGAAGACCTCATGTCCCTCATAGACACAGAC